>JAUPFT010000026.1:23098512-23406012 GCA_036936625.1 Parnassius smintheus behrii | reverse complement strand
CTAATATAGAAAAACTAACACCAAAAATTTAAATAGTCAAAAGTCCTGCTCCCCGTGGTATAGTGCCAAGAACGCTGGCAGTGTTTCCTCCCTGAATAGCTATACTAAGCCTTTGAGTGAGGAAAATAAATATAAAAAGTCAATGATGGATTCAAACAAAATAAAAAGGTTTTTAAAAAAGCGTATTATCTACAGGCGACCTGTCCCGGCTTCATCTGGCTGCGATCTATTTATGTGATGTTATTTAAATTTAAAATGTTCATCAAATACCAATTTATTGTATCAATTTGTCAATATCTGAACAAAAAATCCACGTTTTTCGGATATAATATAGCGTAGATCACTTCTGGCATTGTTTTTTATCTGTTCCGCAAGTTTCATTACAATCAATCCAGCCATTCCGAAGTTTATCCTGGACAAGGAGATGGAAAGTTTTGAAAATGGTTATTTATGTTTTAAATCTTAATGGCGTGCAAAAATAATCAAATCAAAGGCAGTTTTTTTGATATTACAGACACTTGAATTTTATTTATATTAGACATGTGTCATTCATTCATTTCTAGTGATCCGATCATTCAGTATTGATTCGTCTTACAAACCGGGTCATTTCGATTCATCATTTAAATGGAGCATTTTCGAATCTCAGTAATCTCTGAGATCTGTGAGACCTGCTCGATAATGTCGGTCGTCGGACATTACTATACTCTTTGGACGTAGGTCCGGTCAATCATTTGATCCGGAATGTTCAAAAAATGTAATTGCAATCATTAATTCTTTGATGCAACCCGGTTCAAATGAACGAATCATTCACTATATTCATTATTGATGAAAGATTAGTTATATAATTAGTTACATAGTAAGTGCGCTTCACCATCATAGGCTACATTACCACTTACCATCCGGTGGGATTGTAGGCTAAGCGCTGGTTTAGAATAATTAAGAAAAATAGTTTACGTATTCAGATCTTTAGTTCAACTCCTGATTCAGAATCTATCGTGTTTATATTTATAACTCCTTTATAGATTCATTTCAAGTTACCGGTTTCACTTAGATAATTTATATAATATATACCGACACAGAGCTAGTGTTATAACCGCTTAGTAATTTATCCGTCCGTCCAACAAGACGTAAAGTACTGTCGACTATAAAATTATGTAAAATACATAGACAGTCGGTAACGAGCGCTGGACACTTCATTTAGACGGTACTAATTAGCAGCAATGTTAATGTTTGTGCTGTTATTTGAAAATGGGAAACCGGTGGCTTTTAAATTAAATTAATTTAAGTGTTGCCGTTTTACTGAGGCCTCCGTGCCAAGATGTCGTAAATTATCGTCTAATAAAAACTTAATTATGTAAATTAATAATACGAAGTAATTAATGGTATACGATGACGTAGAGTAGTGAGAAATGAGAGCTTGATTAAAAAAATGTATAAATTATAAGATCACAGTCATATAATTTCAAGTTCCCGCCATATTCTCCCGTATGCATTATACGTTAGCCTTTTTATTTTTTTATTCTTTTTTAATTTAGGGACTTACGTTATTTTTAGCATGTCAGTGTCATTGTACCTTATAAGCTTATAACTAAATAACACACTACAATTTATTAAATTATTTACACAAAATATTAACTAAATGATAATACACCATTTGAGCAATATTTGACACTGGTTCAGACAGAATGCTTCGATATTCACCTACGTTACATATTTTAATGTCAGTTTTGACGACTGGTAGTTTCATTTCGTGATGGCTTTTGGAACTTTCCGCGAGCAAGTGTTGTACATCTTCTACTGTCTTGCATGTTTCGCAATTTGGAGATTGTTTATTTTTCATCATGAAAGCAAACTTGTTACAAGTTCTTGAAGTTGCATTATTGAATATCTCTTATGCTTTAACTGCCACTTAAGAAAATCTTCATTTTCTTTCGTCCTGGGAAGAACCAGTAGGTCGTAAGTCGAAACAATCACTTTCTTCTGTTTCTAAAGCGGTACTTCACGAGAAATTACCTGAGACGCTGTGGGTTTGAACCCCGCACGGAAAAATGTCGTTGTATGTTTAGCCTACAAACATTTGTTTTGTGACTGGATGGCTCAGGTGCTTATACCTAATTATCTAAAATGTCACCACAATACAGTAGAAAATTCTAGTACCTAGGTAGTTTTTTCTCTCTCAAAATGCAAAAACATATGTGCATAATTTCAATATTTAAAATGTATCCTGTACTTTCGATTTTCAAATACGTCTTTCTATACGTGGTAGAGCCATGCTGCAGTTATATTAGTAGTATAGTTGTAGCACGAATGGGTCGGCTCGACCGGGGAAGGACCACGCTCTCACAGTATACCAGCGTCAAATAGTAGCTTCATGCTGCTGTGTTTCGTATGGTAAGTGTAGAGACCCTTTTCACTGGAAACGAGACATTCCATGTTACTTCACGGGTGACAACGCATCTTCATTTTGATTCGTAATCGAAGATAGACGTAATGTCTATGGGCCACAGCAACCACTTATCATCAGGTGGACTTTGTGTTCGTTTGTCAATCTATCTTATAAAAAAAATAGACCGAAAAATATTGATTAACTTATCATATTGAAATTTCAAATAAAGTTTCAGCTTCTTCAAATCTCAGTTATAGGTCCGCACGAACCTAATCGACATTGAATCACCCAATCGATTGAGAATTAAAAAAAGTAATAACCTCGAAGCAACATTTCGGAATTGCCCAATTATTAAAATATACGGGGCGCTACATCAAACACAATTAAATTAAAATTATCGTTACGTTTTTACGCCGACATTTTGTAATTGGTCGATTACCAAAACTCGAAGAAGCGATATAAAATGCCTCTTTATACGATAAACTACTCTGTGTGTCGGCGGTTAGTAGTGACGAGTATATATTTTTGTCTCATGTTTTTGAGCCATATATTTTTAAAACCCAAGTAGAGTGTTTTAGTGCAAGTATTAAAGCAAAATCTTTAGTTTCTCTTTGATTTAGAAATAGACGCAAGTAATGGGTATTTACAAAAGTTTAATATATACCATACGATCAGGAATAAGATCAAAACCAGAAGGCGTTTAAATCTTTTAAAATGTCCATCTTTTCAATTTTACTTTTTATGAGACCAATATTTTAAAAGAATACAATGGAAACATCAGTAGTATGATCAGTGTTTACTCTTAATAAAGTTATTTAATTAAAATTTTAATAACATATTGACTGTTCAGCGATTATAATTTTAACCGCGTAATAAAACTTTATTAGATATTCTTTGAATACTTCTAACCTGACAGGTTTATTATTATTAATTGTAGTTAAACCTGTTAAGGTTTATGGCTCGTCATCATTCGAGTCCATTTTAAGGCCACCGCTAAATAAAAGCTTACTCGTACTTTCAAGCACTGTAAAGTAAAATAAAGTTACAGCCTATACACGTCCCACTGCTGGGCACAGGCCTCCCCTCATTTATGAGATAGTTTTAGGGCAAGGAATTGTCCGCCACGCTGCCCCAATCCGTGTTGGCGAACTTCACATGTCTTCGAAATATTTTTTTTCTTATTCCTCAGACATGCAGGTTTCCTCACGATGTTTTCCTTCACCGCCGAGCACGTGGTAAATCAGCACGTAAAATTGCAATTAACAATTTCATTGGTAACGGCGAGGTTCGAACCCGGGTTACTCGCGTTCTGTTATATTTACAGCGAGCGTTAACCATCTGAGCTACCACAGCTCTGGCTTCAAGCACTGACTTGGACCTAAATGCAGCATCCTTTGGCGTTTAATGCAGTGTGCGTTAAAAGCACACTGCATTAAATCTCTATTCCGAACTTATCACGTAATCGCTAAGTCGGATACAACTAAATTAAAATGAACCAGTGTCTCTGCACTGAGTTTGCCCGTGACTAGCTTTACTGTTTCTGCACTACATTTCTTGCGCGCACTAGGTACTTTACTGATGAAATCATTGATTTTTTTCTTTATTTTTTTTTTAAAGAATATTAACTATGCTATAAACATTCCTAATATTCCCCCCTTAACCACTCGTGGTAAGCTTAAATTGCTTGTGTTACGAGTGGTTCACGCCAGTAGTCGAATAGCGGATTCGAACCCACGACCTTTTTTGAGTTCGCGGTCCGCGCCCAGCCATTAGGCTACTGTCGCTTCAAATCCCTCGAAATATTATTTTAATGATTGACTTATTATATTAACAATGCTATAAACATTCCTAATATTCCCCCCTTAACCACTCGTGGTAAGCTTAAATTGCTTGTGTTACGAGTGGTTCACGCCAGTAGTCGAATAGCGGATTCGAACCCACGACCTTTTTTGAGTTCGCGGTCCGCGCCCAGCCATTAGGCTACTGTCGCTTCAAATCCCTCGAAATATTATTTTAATGATTGACTTATTATATATTTTATGTAATTAAAGAGATTAGAGAAAAATAATAACCTATATACGTCCCACAACTGGACACAGGTCTCTTTTTTGATAGGTTTTGAAAAAAAAAACATATTTTTTAATTTCTTAGATATTTAGGTTTCCTCACGATATTTTTCTTTATCGCCAAACAGGTGGTGAACCAACGCTTGAAGTTGGTATTAGCTATTTCGTTTGTGCCGGAGGGTATCAAACTCGAAATGTTTGCGTACTTATTATTTTTAATGCGAGAGGTTGCCTCCAATCTACCACGTCTGTACTGAATTTGAGTAACTAAAAATAACCCTTGCGTTGAACTTTAACGTTATTCATATGTTTTGGATTAAGGAAACATATTAAATCGTTTAATCGTTTACCGCTATAAAATCTAACCCTTCCCAGAAGAAAATACAAAAGGATCACGTTCTATCTCATTATATTGCAAGGTTGCCCGCTTTCGTTACTTCTATCGAAATTAATTGTTCTCGAAAACTCTCCATAAAGTCGAATTGTGAAACACATGGCAACACGGTGTAATAACAGGCTATAATTGTGAGAACTGCGGTAAAAATCAGGATGTTTCTTATGTGTATGGCTTAATTAGTTCGAAATGAAGCATTTAGTCAGTTAATTACACACCTAATGGTTTTAAATGATGGCAAGTAAGATAACACGTGGAAATTATTTTGGTTGAGTTGCCCAATCACAACTGCAAACTTATGTGTAGAGAAATCATTAAACGCATGTGAACTGGATAGCTAACCGCAATTGTATAATATGTTTTAAAGTTGTATTACATTGTTAATTCTCTTGATGTTCCGAAGTGAAATTAAAAAAACTATTTTATTTAGCCATCAAACATATGAGCACAATAATTATAAAAAATTAGTAATTTAATTTAAAAAAAGATAGAATAATTAGATATAGAACATTAGATATAGAAAAGTTGTGCGTGTACCTAATGTGTACACACGTACGAAGTGAATCTTATTTTATATTTTACATAAGTAGGTAAAGCAATAGTAAGCTTATGCAGCCCCGGCGGTGAAACGTTACAAGTAAACGTGATGTTTAAAAAAATATCATACTTAATTTCTTCACTACGTCAATAAAAATTAGAGATGGCCGAATATTCGTTTCATATTCGGTATTCGGCATATACAGCAGCTTTACCGAAAATTCGTATTCGGCCGAATATTCGAAGTGTCCACTGTATTGAAATGTACGAATTGAGTAATGCCATGTCTTTCATAATTTTACTGTTGAAAGGTGTAATATATAAATCAATGGTTGAAATTATATTTTATTCATGGGTTAAATCTACTTGTATAGCGTTATTTTGTGAGGTACTGTAGATTTATTTCCAATTATAGCGAATAGAAAGCTTGATAAAATGTTTTTGGAATCAAACAAAGAAACATTACATTAAGTACATTAGTACATTTCACTTTACTTTCAAATGAAATCAAATCAAAAACAGGGACTTCACTTTGGTCGCCAGTTTCTTTAAAATAAGTCCAAATAGTAGGTAGATCTCCTGCCACTCGCGTCAACTCTCACTGAGAATAATACAAGGAAATACTTTTTTTCTCACAAAAATATTTAAAGTATGTTTCGGCAATTTGCTCAGTTTACTAAGTGAGCGAGGGGCAGGGTCCGGGTTCGGCGCTAACCCCGCGCGCTTTACGGTAACAAGTTGTGACATAAATTGGCTAGGTATTGGTAGTAGGTGCGAATAATGCTCGGCCGAATATCCGATTTGGTAAAAGCTTTACCGAATTTTCGACCGAATATTCGTATTCGGTGAAATATTATTATTATATTCCATATTCCACCCATCTCTAAGAAAATGTTTCACTTCAATAAAAATCAAATAAATCTTAATATATATAAATTACGTGTCACGTTGTTTGTCCGCGATGGACTCCTAAACTACTTCACCAATTTTAATCAAATTTGCACATCGTGTGCAGTTTGGTCCAACTTGAGAGATAGGATAATTTTTTTGCACATGAGTGACCCACAATTTTTTTTGGAAATTTAAGTATTTTTAATAGGACATAACAAAGGGTCGTCGAAAAGGGCAGAACAGCGTCTGCCTGGCAAGCTAGTTATAAATATAAAATCGTCGTTGTTCACAATGTAAATGTTATAAATAGAAGATTTCAGAATTGTTTCAAAATCTATAACTTCAATGGTTCACGTGACATGAACAGATTTTTTTAAATTAAACTAACGTGACAAACGATCTTAGAGCCCACAGGATGGTAAGTGGCTACCAGCTCATGGACGTCTGCAGCCAACTTCAAACAGAAGGCTACCGACGCGATGTCACCTCTGAGGACTACCTGGATGGAATACATTGGAATACCGTTTATATTGACTCTATATCTTTATTTACTGCCTCGTTGGTCTAGTGGTTGTAGCAGTGCGACTGCTGATCATGAGGTCGAAGATTCGGATTCCGGGTCAAAAAATCAATTATTGAGTTTTTCTGTCAAGAAATTCTCAGTAGTTGTCCGGAGTCAGGAAGTTGGCAGTGTCTCACCCCCGTGCCTCGGAAAGCACGTAAAGCCGTTGGTCCTGCGCCTGATCTCTCTCCGGTCGTGTCGGTTTACCGTCCCATCGGATTATGAGAGTGAGGGAATAGAGAGTGCACCTGTGCTTGCGCATACACTTGGGCACTATAATCCTGTCCTGCGCCGATGGCTAGCCTCCGTTGAGGCAGGCCGCCGTGGCCGAAATTCGGTCTGAAGGACATTATTATATCTCTATAGATATATATCTGTAGGAATGCTAGATCGGAAGACTAAAATGTCTGGACAACATTTCATAATCTCGAGATTTTAGTTGTCGGGAGAAATTAATATTATCTATAAGTAAAAATGTAGATTAAAAAGATTTATTTTTTAAATGAATAGGCTACAAAAAGACTTAACATTGTTAACACATGACTAATTTAAGTAGGTACACTTAATTTTTGGTTGCCATATGTATTTGGCATTAGACTTTACTGAATCTACAAATTTGGATCCTTTATTAGTATTCACTAGATTTAAAATTCAAACAATTTACTTCAAAGTTCATTCTTATTCCTAACTCGGCTTTTAATAAATCAAAAGCAGTTGTGTTATGAAGAGAACTGTTAGTCTGCAGATTTTGAGTTTTGTCGGGAGTGTGGAGATCATTTAAAATGTCGGGAGAATCCAGATGGATCCCGACCATCTGACAATACCCTATATATATGAAGATATAGAGTATATGTTCGTTGTTTAGCGGCAGACATAAGTAGGAAGATGGTACCAACCTAGACGGGCCTCTAGACTGAAAAGTGTCCATCAAGTATAGACATGTAAGACACGCAATGCTATATTGATGTTGCTGTCATTTGCTTTTTTTTTTGGAGTTTATGGCCTGGTATCTAGACCTTTAGGCCAAATTTAGGGTTTAAGTTTGAGTGGAGTTGCCATTAAACATATTAAAAAATATGAATTTACAGGTATTTATAATCTCTTGTATTAAATTGAGGTTTTAGTTTAAGTACAATTTCTCTGCACCGTACCCCACATAAGACGATCGGGTTACCAATTATAAAGGTAACGAGGACGAGCTCCTCGATTCCGAAATCATTAACCTGACTTACGTACGTGACCCGTGCGAGGGATGGGTGTGTTGTGATTATATTTCCGTTTCTTCGAGATTTTAGTAATATTGTGATACCTGAATATACATGAATGAATTATAGAAGAACAGTGAGTTTAAAAATTCGTTCATTAAAATAATAGACATTGCTGTTGAGTGAATATTAGTATATTTTAATGCCTTGTAGTGGCGGTTTTGGAATATCCACAACACTATATCATCGTAGAGACAGTGCTTGTAAGTGAATATTAGTATAGGTACTTAGGTATTTTAAATGCCTTGTGATGGCGGTCTATCATCACGTAAGTGTCGTAAGAGGGAAGAGAAACAACTCTGAGTGAAACTAAAACAGATGGGCAGTAACATCTTCCCGATAACGACTCAAAATAGGTAAAAAAATATCGCGATTCAGTTACTTATTTATATACATCATTTCTGATTCTGACATAACGGCGCATTCGTACTTTGTCCGTAGAGGCGATATACCTACATCTGCATTTTGATTCCTAAACGAGGATAAATGTAAATGTCGAGGGATGATATCCACTTGATCAAGTGATTCTCGTTTATCACTCTAATTCTATAAAAAAGTTATGGCATTAAATAAGTCAATGCTTATTTAATGCCATAACTAATGTTTGTAAACATTAAAATGGCCACATCTGCTTAGCGCAACTTACGAAAAATAGGAATAAAAACGGTCATTGTTTGCTTAAAAATCCATTTTGCACAATCTGTGTGGTCGTCTTTTATAACCGACTTTTTGTTTTGTTTTAAAATAAACAGAACTCAGTAAAGTAGCTGTTAAACGATACCGCGTTAAGAAATATTACATCCGTTCCGAGTAACTTTTTTTAATTAACAATTTTAGGGAATTACCATTCCACTAGTACTACATACTGTATATTTAAGGTTGTGTAACAGATTTATAAAATAAATATATTAATATTTATCCATTTATAATACCTTTATAAATTATGTTTTTTTTTCATCTTATCCATAATAATTTATGCAAAAGTAGGTAATAAGAAATCCGACAAATTTGCATGCAAATTAATTGACTGGGTTTTAGAAAATAATTTTTAAATAAATTGAGCATTTCGAATATTTAATCCAGTCTGCTGATATTCATCATTAGGTAATTAATATTCTCTATATGTTATAAATGGAGATTTGAAATAATTTTATTTGTATATTTTAATGACAAAGTTTAATAAAGCTGATAATCAATCTGATGTTAAGTGGCCATTGCAGTTCGTAAATCCTTCCTGCATCCGAGAAGTTAATTTCATTTTTTTAAATAAAGTAAGGGTGACAAACGAGCACACAGTCCACGTGATGGTAAGTGGCTGCTGTTGCCCATAGACATCTACATCTATCCTCGATTAATTATAATCAAAATGCATATGAATTGTTACCTCTGAGGACTAAGATTGAATGCCTCGATTCCAGTAACAAGCTGCTATTTTTACGCTGGTATTCTGTGAGAGCGTGGTCCTGCCCCGGTCGAGCCGACCCATTCGTGTTACAACCAATATACTGCGGCTTGGATCTACCACTTCTATGTATATACATGTTAATGCATTGTTATCTTCGATCAACAATACCAACTAGATGTCGGGTCGGCGCAAGAAATCCATCTCAGTAAATAAGAGCGCACATGAGACGTGAGCTTTTGCACGTGATAGTGTAGCTCGCAAGGCAATAACGAGAATAAGAACTTTATTTGTTATAACTTAAGGTTGATTTCACACTAAATTATGTCTTTCCAAGTTTATATTCATGCGGACAGTATTTAGCTATGATTTTGTACGTAACCCGTTATCTAGTTGGTATTGTTGATCGAAGATTGTTATTGATCCAATAACTATAGTGGCACTCAAACTCCAAACTGCAACGTAGCTGTGGGTGCACTGCTTATTTGCGACAGCCAGGTACCTACGCTGTTCCGAACCTAAAACTGTACTGGCTTTCATTGTTAAAAGAAATAAGTAAGAATTTGATGACCATGATGAACTTGTAAGAAGAAAATTATTTTACTACGTAGGTAGTGTATTTAAATATAGAATTTTGATTTAGCCAATGAACCTATAAAACAAAAGCTTTTATTCATAACATGATAGATGAATTTGGAAGAACATTGAATTCTACTGCGGAACATGGGTCTCCCCCATAGATTGTCTCGTAGGAAACATTTGCCATAGTTGCCACACTCGCCAAGCGCAACCGCAATTTTTTTTTATTTTAGTAATTATGAGTAAGACGCTGTTGCCCATCTCCTGATTTGTATCCCCTGTCGCTTCTTACGGGACCCATGGAATGATACGGGGTAGTGGGTTCTTACACCGCCACTATACGGTAAATTGCATCTCAAACTGATATTGCCTGAAATAAACTGTTTGTGATTGAACGTATTGATACGAGTTTAAATGCAAAATTCAATTTATTCAGCAATAAATCAATAATGATACATTAAACGTCGATCAAGGAGCATAGAGGCACACTTACCGCAAAAGGTTCTTATCTGAACTCCACTTAGCAACATGTCATAATACTGGAACATGTTTCGAGCCTGTTTAATGTTCCCGGCGTTAGACTCTTGTCAAAATATTGGCGCCAGTAGTCGGGTTTGGAAACACAAAAAACGTGGTATCGTAAGCAGTTTTTCGTTTTTATTTGTGACACGTGAAAGTCGGGAAAGAGATTGAACGTTGATTGAATAATTTAATTTTTGTATATTTCATAATTGACTTTTATACAAAATTTCATCTACTCAAAGTTTAAACAAACTAACTATTAAACAAAGTTTGTATAAAAAAGAGTTATTGTATCTAATATTAAGTAATGTATGTTTCTAATTTGTTTTATGTTGTTAATTATCTAACATATACTGTAAACTGTTTTTTTAATAGGTCCCGCTAGGTTTCTTCCTGGTTCTTCCCAGGATAGAGGTTATTTTTTCCGAACCAGTAGTAGGTAAATTAAACATAAGAGTGACTCTCAATAAGTATTATTTATAATCTATATATAGTCAATAAAAAAAAAGTTTGTTTCTGTTTCTATTGCAACGTTAAGATCAATGTGTTCACGTCCGCGTTAATATTAGCTATTAATTGTTCAACATGTTCTGTTTACGGAAAATCAATGTGTATATTCAAGACTGTTCCTGAATTAATTAGCTCCAAAAGAACGCCACTTCACCAAATTCAGAACAAGAGCTTATTTAATTCTTCCTTGATTTCTTTAGATTCATTACTCCAGTAATTAGCATTAAACCAGTACCTACCTAGCTACCGCAAAGCAATTTAATTCTATGGCTCACAATTCGCTAACAACCGTCCCCATTCATTATGGACTACCTAATTTAGCTCAGTCATTGTTTTGGTTTTATGAAAGATCATCTCCGTGAATAAATTGGAAACAGCGTAGGTAAAACAAACGCTCCTCTTTCATATTAACGTCGACTCACCGTCGATTGGATTCGAATTTTTTATATAAAAACATTCGCCGGCGCCACGTTCTCTGTCGCTAATGAAGATTTCGTATGCACCCGTCCTTTTTTGTCAGCCATATCTGTTTGTTTTTGAATCACCATCAATTATTATCCAGTTTTAAATTAGCTGCGGGCTACACCGGGCTATTTCTGTCTCGTGCGGCCGGCGTATGTGCGTCCTTGTTACTTTCGTGTCGCTGGAGTTTGTTTTGTGCGTGACGCGCCACGCCCACACTTCTTTCGAGCACGGGCGGCTGCTTTGACCAGTAGGTAGCAGCAACTTGTTATCCATTTGTTTAGCTGTGTGTGTGTCCAAGCTAATATTATTTGAATAGGACAAAAAAATTTAAATCGTAAGCTAAAATAAAGATGTTTCATTTTCTAATTGTCTAATTACCTACCTCAGAATATTTCATTCCTCCGAGCAGATAAAATTATATACCTAAGTAACTGGATCTTTCATTATATATAGTGGCTCTTTCATATCATTTTTAAAAACACGTATTGTGGGTCACTACTTTAATACAAATTTCTATAATGATTGTGCAGCATCGCAGATTTTCGACAACGATAAAGGACACATCTGGTAAATATACGACATAATTTCATACGTGTTTATACGCGGTAGAGCCACGCTGTAGCTATATTATGGTTGTAGCACGAATGAGTCGGCTTGACCGGGGAAGGACCACGCTCTCACAGAATACCAACGTAAAATAGCAGCATAGCAATATTGTTGTGTTTCGTATGGTGAGTGTAGAGAACCGGAGACCCTTTTTACTGGAAACGAGCCATTCCATCTTAGGCGCCAGGGGTGACAATGCTTCTGCGTTTTGATTTTTAATTGAAAATAAATATTTATGGCCCACAGCATCCACTTATACCCCCCCCCTAGATTGTGTGCTCGTTTGTCACATACAATCAGCTCAAATTAACAAGCTCCAAAATGTATCGATCTGATTTTTCCCTAAGTGCCACTCACTTTATCCACGGGACGATGGTAGTACCTAGGTAGGTACCTACAGATTTTATAATGCCGCCATTACACGGAATATATATATATATATATATATATATATATATATATATATATATATATATATATGTATTGTAAGGAGGTGTTATAGATTAATAATATAATTTGATTAGTTATTGTAGGTAGGTATATCTTATACAAACCGTTTATAGAACAGATATAAACTAAAACTAAATGTGTTGGTGCCGACGGGTATTAAACTCGGCTTGGTTGCTTACTATGAACGTAATTCTAGGGTTGCGTATTCTTGGGGTCTCTGTAATTAGGTACCGTAGGTAGCTGGCATCTTTCACCTACATCGTTATACTATATAATATACTGGCTATACCTTTATATATATTACTTAGTGAATATAAGTACGTAGTACCATTATTTACTTATTCTGTGATATTAGGTACTAGCGGATACCTAGGGTGTGCTACTAAACTCAAAAAATAAATAGGTAGGTACATTTTGTTTATTTGTTGAATGGAGGGAAATTTTGTTTATTTATCAACTTTTCTATATAGCGCCTCATGAATTGTTTTAGTGGTCTAAAACCATCTTCGCATTATTTATTACCTTTCTAATGAAACCAGTTTGGAGCACATCGGTTGAATGCTTTCAGAGTCTATAACGGACATAGGTAGAAATATTTTTGTGTTTTATATAGATGTTAGATAATTTTAGGATATACAGGATATATAGCAAGCATTTTAAACTTACTTGGAGTAGTTAACGTTAAATTAGTCACACTCACATGTTAACAGCGTTACTAGCATAATTTTTATAAAAAATCTCCCTAAGCAAATTCTTTTAGCGTGCGGACGATTTATTCCTACTCATGACGTTTTCCGCCCAAATATTACCGCTAATGAGACATATTTCGTAATCCAAGTGATTTGTCGCCAGGTGGCGTGTGAGTCGTGCTTGACAGATCTCATCACTGATACCTACAGGCAGTTTTGAGCACGCGATACTTTGTACCTCAATAGAGAACTATTTCTATGCTAATTGTTTTCGACTTGAGCTGCATTAAAAATAACATTTTTGATATTTCTATCTTTTGTATATTTTTCAATACTGTTATTCCTAGAGATATATGCAAAATGGTTAGATATACTTAGCATAATGACATAATAAATGACTTAAAATTCAAATCAATAAAGACTTTTTTTTAATTAGGTACTTCTAAAAGTATAAATATAATAAAATCGATTTATGTAAGAAAATCATCCAGGTAATATATTGTATTCTTCCTAAAATCTGAAAGATATCGATCAATCGAGATTTACTGATTCTTATTAGATAAGTATCTACCTATATATAAGACTTGGATTAATCTTAGTCATTAAAATCTATTTCTGTAATTGCTATAACCCAAATTTGTAGTAAATACCTACCTAATATTATCGGCGTATTTACTCAAATGTATTCAAAAAGCTTGCGAATGTTGACAATTAATTGTACCTATATCTTTTAATTGGAGATTGTCTAACATCAATAGTATCTAATAGTTATCTATAATTTATTTTTGTAGTAAGTAATATACTAATTTGTCTAAATAAAATTTTAAATATTATCAAATAAGATTGCTTGAGTAGGAAGTAATCAACTAAAAGGAATTAATTCTTTTGTTATAAACCATAATATGTTGCAACAAATTTAAATTTAAAATATTTACGTCCTTCTTAAGCAAAGGCTTTAAATGAAAAAAAAAAAACATTAATTTAAGCAGTTCTATAGCGTTCATTTGATTAAGTTATAAAACTTAACAGCACCTGCCAACTAAACACATCTACATTTTTCAAGAAAATATTTTTAACGGATGCTCGTTTTTTAGTCCATTCAAATAAAGTAAATCTATATAAATAAGCTGCTAAAGCAATCCATCTTTGTTTTCCGAGTGATATTTTTTTATTAAAACATTAAGAGTAGAATAAGTTTTTAGCAAAAGGATCATAGTATCCCTGAATTCCATTAGGAAATCATGATGTAAGCCATGAAAATGTCTTCTTAACTATCGAATACTGACTGAAGGTACACATAGACACTTATTTCTTCTAACTTATGTTGGTACCTGTCTGATGAAACACTTTTGCGCTACAGGAAGGCTATTAACCACTGAAGACTAATTCGGAAAATAAAGGGAACTTTCTATATAACGGTTAACGTAAGAATATTCAGTTCGTTACAGCCCATATATAATCCACTGCTGGGCAAAAGCCTTCCTTCATTTCTGAGAGGGTTTTAGGGCAAGGAAGTGTCCGTCGCGTTGCCCCAATGCGTGTTGGCGAACTTAACATGTCTTCGAAATATTTTTTTTCTTATTCCTCAGACATGCAGGTTTCCTCACGATGTTTTCCTTCACCGCCGAGCACGTGGTAAATCAGCACTTAAAATTGTAATTAACAATTTCATTGGTGCCGGCGGGGAGCGAACCCGGGTTACTCGCGTTCTGTTATATTTACAGCGAGCGTTAACCATCTGAGCTACCACGGTTAGAATATTAAGAACAAAGAATATTAAGACGGCTAGAAATGTTCCAATTTTAATATTTTCATAATAATAAAACATATTATATGTGTTTAAACAATAAACTTGTTTTTCGACACTGGCGTGATTTAATAAACATAAAACAACTAAACAATGGATATATTGGTTTTTTAAGTTTTTCTCACTGATTATGTATATATATTATGGTTGTAGCACGAATGGGTTGGTTCAACCGGAGAAGGACCACGCTCTCACAGAATACCAGCGTAAAGTAGCAGCTTAAGGGCCGATCCTCCGATGTGATCTCGGTCTGATTTATTACATGGGATTCGAGCGAAACTTGACTGTTACCGATAGTATGAATGCACACACATATTTTTTACTTGATAATATTTTATTAGACCGAGATCGGACCGAGAACGAACTGTGAACGGCATTATAATGAGGATCAGCCCGATGAGTTTAGAGATCCGGAGACTCTTTTTTACTGGAAACGAGGCATTCCATCTTAGTCCTCAGGGGTAACAACGCACCTGTGTTTTGATTGTTAATCGAGGATAACTGTAGATGTCTATGGGCCACCGCATCCACTTACCATCAGGTGTACTGTGTGCTCGTTTGTCACCTTTGTTCTACAAAAAAACCTTTTTTTGAAAAAAAATTGAATTAAACAAGATTTAAATTTTTCTTTTATTCTTTAGACGATGATCTAAAAAAAAAATAATTCGACGTCTCTTGATACTCGGTCTGTAGGTATTAAAAATCCACTTTTACTCAAGATTTTCAGAATAAATATAATTTTAATTAACAACAGTCTACATTAGAGTAGCTCTTAATTTAAAAAAAGTACCTACATAAGTATTCTTTCTTTGAATATTATGCTCATACTTACATTTTTTAAAAGATAATTTTTAAAAACTTTCATTATTTTTATTATCATAACAAATAGCCAGTAACATTCTAAACGAATTTGTACATTTAAAATTTACGAAGTCTACATTTTTCCAACTGCTAACGTAATATTGGTTTAAAAAATTAGTGGGTTTAAACAAAGTGCCTAAACAATTGCTAATGTTTTATTACTCACACTTGCGAAGGGGTGATTCGCCACGCCGACGGCAGATTACGCACTTTGTAAAATTTAATTTGGTACAGGGAGCAGCTGGAATAATGGGGGTTCGAAAATAAATATACAGTCAATTTTATCTTTCTTAACTAACGATAGCAATCTGAGATATGCTTAGATTTTGCTTCATTTTATACAATTTATACTTATTTACGATAAAACGTTTTCCTTTCTTTAATTTAAAGTACCTATGTCCACATTTACATGAAATAGTATTAAATTAAGGAAACTATTTATTACTTTTATATTTCATTTCTCATTTTAATGGCACCGAACTATTAATCTTAACGTTCCACTGCTGGGCACAGCTCTCATCTAATTTTTGAGGGGGTTTTAGTATAAGAAAATGTCCGCCGCGCGCCCCAGTTTGTGTTAGTAGCAGACTTCACCTTTCTTCGATTTTTTTTAATTTCTCAGCTATGCAGGGTTCTAGCTAAACAATCGTTATTAGCAATTTTAATTGATTTACCAGCACGTGGTCTGTGACGGTGCTTTGATATAATTATTTAAACAAATGTTGGGTACAAATAAACAAATCTATACTAATAGTTTAGTTGTCTAACCAATAAGTATGACGTCGTATTATGTAAGATCCTCAATGTAAATAAACACCAAATGCTAAAAAAACCCCAGAAACTAGTTGCTGAATGCACAAAGGGATACTGTAGCACTAAAGAATTATCTCTTTTATTAGGGCTAACCAAAGAAATGTGTAAACAGCAATAAAAGAAGCAATATGTCCGTGTAGTGGGTTGGAAAATGACAGAATAACAAAGTGTTGCCAGGACAAAGCCATGATTGTCCGCGCGCAGTCGCGCGGCTAAATATCACGTGGGGGTGACATAAAATTATTTTTGCCAAAAATATTTGTTGAATGGAGTGTATTTTTATTACTTACTGAATATAAAATAATAAAACAGTAAGTATAGAAATCAAAAGTAACTTCACTTTGATTTATTTTTAAATATTTTTTTTTTTTTTTTTTTTTTTATAGAAGAGAGGGCAAACGAGCATGCGGCTCACCTGATGTTAAGTGACTACCGCCGCCCATGATCAACCGCAACACCAGGAGAATTGCGGGTGCGTTGCCGGCCCTTTAGAAAGGAGTAAGCTCTTTTCTTGAAGGTCCCCAGGTCGTATCGGTCCGGAAAAATCGCCGGTGATAAACTATTCCACAGAGAGGTTGTACGTGGAAGAAAGCTCCTTGTGAAACGTACAGTGGTGGACCGCCAAGCATCCAGATGGTGTGGATGGTATCGGGACGTTTGCCGTGTCGTGCGTTCACGAAATTTGGCGGCTGGGATTAATCCGAACAATTCCTCAGAGCACTCCCCGTGATAGATGCGATAAAATACGCAAAGAGATGCAACATCTCTTCGCAACGCCAGTGAATCGAGCCGATCGGAAAGCACTCGGTCGTCGACGATTCGAGCCGCTCTGCGCTGGATGCGGTCAAGTGGAAGGAGCTGGTACTGGGGAGCCCCAGCCCAGAGATGGGAACAGTATTCCATGTGCGGTCGAACCTGCGCCTTGTAAAGTTGCAGGCGGTGTGCCGGCATGAAATACTGCCCCGCTCTGCTGAGCACGCCAAGCTTTTTAGAGGCCAATTTGGCCTTCCCTTCCAAGTGACCACGAAACTGCACGTCACTCGATATGTCGACACCGAGGATTCCGATACTGGCTGATGCAACGAGGGGAGTGCCTTGAAACTGAGGGGATACGACAAAGGGGTTCTTTTTAGCGGTTAACGCGCAAACTTGTGTCTTCTGGGGGTTAAACTGGACTAGATTTAGTCGTCCCCAATCCGAGACTCTGTTCAGCAAAGACTCGACTTCAGACACAAGTTTGTCCCGGCACTCGGAGACGTTTTCCCGAGAAATATTGGCTCGGCCGGTGTAAAGAGCATCACCAGTGCTGTCATCTGCATAGCAATGAATGTTACGGGTATGCAACATATCATTGATATGCAGAAGAAACAACGTTGGCGATAGCACGCAGCCCTGTGGAACACCAGCATTAATAGGCTTGCAATCGGAGCTTGCACCGTCTACAACGACCTTGATGCTCCGATCTGCAAGAAAGCTGGTGATCCAATCGCACAATTTCTCGGGAAGCCCATAGGAAGGGAGCTTCGAAAGAAGCGCTTTGTGCCAAACCCGATCGAAGGCCTTCGCAATGTCCAAACTAACGGCCAATGCCTCCCCCTTGAACTCTACTGCCTCCGCCCATCTGTGAGTGAGGTAGACCAGAAGATCACCAGCTGACCGACCACGGCGAAAACCGTATTGGCGGTCACTAATCAGCTGGTGATCCTCAAGGTACCTCATGAGCTGGCAGTTTACAATGGACTCCATTGTTTTGGAGAACAAGGAGGTGATGGCGATTGGCCGGTAGTTGGACGGGTCTGAGCGGTCGCCTTTTTTAGGGATCGGGTGGACGAAAGCAGTCTTCCACGATTTTGGGACTACGCCTAGGGAGTAGGAGTACCGGAAAAGACGCGTTAAAACCGGTGCCAACTCTGGAGCACACGTCCTCAGCACAATTGGGGGGATTCCGTCAGGCCCACTCGACTTGTGGATGTCCAGGGAGAGGAGTGCTTTGCGAACCGAGCGCTGTGTGAACTGCACTTCCGGCATGGAGCACTCACACCGCGGGATGGTCGGCGGCGTACTCCCCCCGTCATCGAGAGTCGAGTTAGACGCAAAGAAGGAGCCTAGAAGATCGGCTTTCTCCTTTGCAGTATGGGCCAGTGAGTCGTCCTCCCTGTGCAGAGATGGAAGAGATGGCTGACAGAAATTCCCCTGGACAGCCTTGGCGAGAGACCAGAATGCACGGGTTCCAGAAGGAAGGCGAACTAGTTTCTCGCCAATTCTGCCTATGTGCTCTGACTTTGCCTTGGCAATGACTCTTTTGAAGGACCTAGAGGCGGAATTATACTTCTTTTTTAGAGCGCTGGTGTTTACATCCCGGGACGCTGATGCATCAACCCAGGCTTGGTAGCACTCCTGCTTATAGCATGATGCTATTTTACAGGAGCGACCAAACCATGGCTGAGATTTGCCTCCAATGGGCACCACAGAGGAAGGAATAAAAAGTTCCATACCCTGAAGTACCACATCAGTAACAGAATCCGCAACAACGTTGGGATCATCCGGCGAGAAGCAAACCCGCCCCCAAGGGTAGGATGCAAAGAAAGACCGCATCCCATCCCAATCGGCTGACCTATAGTGCCAAACACGGCGGCAGCCTGCAGAATGCAACCGCGATTTCAGCGTGAGTGGCACAACACTCCGGACCAGACAATGGTCCGAGGAGCCTAAAGGGGCGTCGACGGAAATCTGATATCCGTCCGGGTGAGAGGTCAGCAGAAGGTCCAACAGGGAAGGTGCATGATCCTCCACATCTGGAATCCGCGTAGGCGAAGTAACCAGTTGTGTCAGACCATATGCCAAGGCAAAATCATGAACAGATCTCCCCGCATGATCGGTTAAACGTGAACCGAGCCATTCGGCGTGATGGGCGTTAAAGTCGCCGAGGATCACGATCTCTGCGGAGGGGATCTGCTGTAGCAACGAATCCGCAGCCATTTGGACGTGGTCGAAGAGTCGGTCTGTTTCGGCATTACCGCTGTGGGACCTATAGAGGCACCCGTAGACGCGCGGATGGTCGTCGCTGTCTACGCGTAGCCAAAGGATGGACAGGTCCGAACCTTCAAGTCTGCCGAGGCGTCGAGAACAGATGTCCTCTCTGACGTAAACGCAAACTCCAGCCCGAGGCACAAAGGAGTGTTCCAGTTTGTACCCCGGGTAGGAGAGATACGAAACATCAGCCGGAGAGGACACCTGCGTCTCGGTCAGAAAGAGCAGAGCCGGCCTCGCCGTCTCGAGATGGTAGTGGACGGCGTTTAGGTTAGAGTGAAGTCCCCTGATATTGCAGAAATTCACGGACAGCGTGGCAGGGGTCGCCTTGGTCTTGTTGCTCCGTTTGCCCCGAGCAGTTGTAGTCTTGAGCGGAATTTCGCCCCCCCCAGAATACGCGGGGCAGCCTGAGAAATAAATAAATATAAGTACCTACTCAATATTGTTGTTTACATTTATTACAAACAGCTAGTAGTAAAAGTAAAAAATGACTTTCATTAAGTATCTTTGTAATCTATATTGAATAAAAATGATTCTATTATTGTACACTATATTTTTGGGTTTATTTGCCATTGTTGCAACGCTCCTCGAGCGGGTTGGCAACCTTCTATATTATTTTGAGCTATTATCTGAAGAATATTATATATTTGGTAGAGCCATGCTGCAATTATATTAGTAGTATAGTTGTAGCACGAATGGGTCGGCTCGACCGGGGAAGCACCACGCTCTCACAGAATACCAGCGTGAAATAGTAGCTTAATGCTGCTGTATTTCGTATGGTGAGTGTAGAGAACCGGAGACCCTTTTTACTGGAAATGAGGCATTCCATCTCAGTCCTCACGGGTGACAACGCATCTGCATTTTGATTTGTAATGGAAGATAGATGTAGATGTCTATGGGCCGCAGCAACCACTTACCATCAGGTGGACTGTGTGCTCGTTTGTCACCCTATTCTATAAAAAAATCTGAAGAAGATGCTATTCATCTCTTTCATTTCTGTCATAAGACTGATATATACAGCATGATATGAGGTAGTGGATTCTCTTACTGCGCCACTACATGGCACTTTATTTGACAATACTTAAATAATTACTTCAACATTTATGTTTCTAAAAAAATAACTGTGTTTGTTGTTAGCTCAGGGCTCACTCATAGTGCTACAAACATCGTCATCAGCCGCCTACATTAATCTATGCCACTCAGATTGTACATTTTCTTTTTCATATTCTAAAATTTCTCGGAGCAGACGATGTGTCCTTAGGCCCATTTAAAAAAAATTGTATAGTTGTTTAATTTTTACAATTCTTACCGAGGTGTTGTTCGTTGTGATTTGTTACGAGAATAATATTATATCTACATTGGATAAAACTATGTTTTTTTTCCTTATTTTTCTTTTACTCACTTTTCTTTTGCAAAACATTTAAAACCACAAGAACTTAAAATAAGTTTAAATATACCTATCGATGAAATTTTTAGAAAATAGTAATAAGACGTTGATATTAAAAACAGTTATTTTCGTAAAGGTTAACATTTATTACTCATGGAATAATTAATGTTTAATCGATTAATTGTGGAATGGAATATAATTAAGTTCTATGTGTAACTTTAAAAAAATATATAGGCAGGACGAGGGTGACAAACGAGTACCTACACAGTCCACCCGATGCTAAGCTAATAACGCAAATGCGTTGTCAGCGCTGACATAGTAAAAACAGAATTTTACTATGGCCCTGAGGACTAAGATGTAATGCTTCGTTTCCAGTAAAACGCGTCCCCAGGTCTTGTTAACGAACTAATGAGAAGTTCTTTAGGGACTCACTTGGCCCGCATGGAAGCAGGAACTAGGCCGGAGTTAAAGGCTTGGTTTTATGGTCTATACTTACAAAATGGACACACATTTAGACAATGACAGTTTACGTATAGTTATAGCATTGGTTGTATATAAACTTGGTTGATACATGTGCGTTTAATGGTATGATAGAAGCTAATGGTACTTTTGAGCCTGGAACGATTTGTGGTGGGTTTCTCTGTATTTTTATTTGCATATAAATATCATTGTTACTTTAAGGACGTATTATAAATATTATACCTATTGTTTATTTATTAATATATGCTTGAATATTTTGTCAAATTTTTGCCCCATTATGCAAGCGACAACTGCACGTTGTACATGCCATGAAAAGAAACTTATTTATATAATCTCCGTATTCCGTTAAACGGATATGTCAGACATACTGGCCGACAATCGCACGTTGGATCTAAATGAACAGATTTAACTCCATCGCACTCCGGATCTCTGGCACATTTCCACGAGCTCTTAGCTCTGTTTAATTAGCGTCATTTTGCTCTTTTTTACATTGACTTGTAACGATTTATCTCCTCTTTGAATTCACGCTTGTTGCTTTTAAGTAACTATATGAAGAAATGTTTGGATACACAATGATTATTTTCAGCGTTTTCTTAAATTGACCACGAAAATGGCAATTAAAAAGTTGCTTCCATAACGGTTGTTAAATGTTCTGCCTGTAACTATCCGCTTTTGACCATATTATCTTCACCTTTGTAATAACAATAATAAGAATTGTGCTGATAATGAGCACGTCAGCTCATACAACTTTGTTCATCTACATCACAATATAACTCTTCTATGGTTAAAGGACTCCGTGTTTCTCAGATGTTGAATTTAGGCTTGGTTGACAATATATATCATCATTATAGCCTATCCATTCATTATAGACTTTATGTCAAGTCTGCTAGTGAACAATAAATCCAAATCAAAATAATCCTCCCTCATATAACGCCACAATACACGGTCTCACGCCAGATACATACCTCGACTTGCTGCACGTTTAATCAGGTCTTCTCCATCAAGTGTAACTAGTTGTGACAATATAAAATTTCGCCTTTCTATCTATATATATATATATATATATATATATATATATATATATATATATATATATATATATATATATATATATATATATATATATATATGTATAAAATTAAAATATAATTTTGTATTCGTTTAAACCATATCCACATGACGAAAAGATTATTGATTTTGTTATCTTGCTATCAAAATAAATTTAAAAAATATTTGCTTTACAAGCACATAATAGGTAAGTAACTGCATTTCTAATAATCTTATTTTCATTTTTAGAACTGTACTTACATTTAAAGTATTTATAATATGGTAATATATAATATTTATTGATAGTATTGTTTAAAAAAAACTGTACTTATACAACAGCACTTAAGACTTAACTATCATGCATTAAACATATATTTGTGTAAGTAACGGGTAGGGTAAAAAACTGCCTCTCTTTGTCTGCTAAAATACATTACTTAGGTATATTGTTTAGTTAACGTTTATAAAACAAATCACATTACAATTACCAACCAACTTCTCACTTGTAAGAACTTCTCATCGAAAGCTGTGAAAGTGATAATATACAATATTTATAATAAAAACTAAGTAAAACTAAAAACTTCAATCATCATACAGTCCTACTCCCCCCGCGGTATAACAACAGGAACGCTGGTTGCGTTTCCTTTTGAATGGCTATACTTAGCCTTTGAGCGAGAAAAGAATCAGCTCTCTTATCACAGTGTGTGTAATTATTATTTATTATTTGTAATTCAAAGTAAAGCATGTTTTAAATAGTATATCAAAATATACTATTTAAAACATGCTTTACTTTGATGATAATCGGTTGAACTTAAAAATAACTTTTTACAAAACAACTCCTTTGATACTACTTTAACGTAGAGGTTGATACAGTAGTCTTATGTTAGTCTTCATTTTGTCACGCATACATTTCTACACATTTTAAAGTTACTGAGTTCGCTGTATGATGATATTTACCACTGTGTATTAGCGTAAAATCAACAGACCATGGACATAGAGGCGGTTCCTACATACGAGTGAGTTACAGAGTATGTATGCATTATACAAAAATTTATATTTTTCATACTTCAATTACACGGTCATTTAATATCCTGATTTATTAAATAACCTTGAGAGTTTATACCATATTTTAAACACGGGAATCAGAGTCCTTTTTTGTTACTCTCTTAATTTACTTCGTCATTGTTTGAAATGTTTCTTTATCGTCATCTTCTTGTATCCTTATCCTTATCTAGGTATATCCTTATTCCCTTTTACTTCGCATATCATATTATATTTCATTAGCTGTTAGGGACTGTTTACAACTTCCCAGTGGCAAGTTATTGTAATGGGTCCGATTTTGCGAATTGGAAATTTTAACATATCTCCACGTTTCAAGGTCTTTAGAGTCGAATAGTATCTATGGTTTTTAAGAGGATGTCCGTGTGTGCACGTATATGTATGTTGGGATTCAATTTTCGCCTCGTGTATCTCGACAACAAAGAGTGATATTGACATGGGATCAGTTTAATTTAACGCATAATTATGTAACGTAGACCTCAAAATCAGTTAAATAGTTTTTTTTGTGCCGAATGAAAAATTGTATAAAATTATAAACATATGGTATTTTTTTATTTTTTCCACTGGAAAGTTAGTCGTGTGACCTTTCGGGTCGCACCTACACCGTTTTTTCTGTGTGGCAATCCGTCTGGGTACCATCTTATTTTCTCTTCTATTTCTGCCGTCAAATAGATATCGAGAGTGAGTATAACTAAAGGCTGTGAGGTGTTCTCTTTTTAGACTCCAGAGGTGGCAACTGTGACTTCTTTGTATCAAGTCGCTTGTATGCATTCATCGGCTGAAGTAAGTCGGGTAACAAAGTGGACCCTGTCTCCATAGCCCACTGTATCCACGTTTAAGAATCATAATGCAATGGGTTGTCGAAGATACAACAAAGAAATGTAGTCTGTTAAAGATATTTAAGCACTTGTCGCTTTTCCTACAACGGAATAACAGAACGGAATGCGATAAAACCTGAGCATTACGAATCAAACGAATGATAAAGTCGCGTTCTATTATCAAATTGTCACAGCTCCGTTCTCCTACCAGCATCGCACCCGTCACGGGAACAATTGCTCAATGCACCCCACGGAGAATTAAATCGATTCTGCCTAGCATTAAAATCAATGCTCAAACTCATGATTTACAGTTTAGAACATTGAAATAAAAAAAGTCTAAATGTTATCTACTTAAGGAAAGTTGCCCTTATAAAATATAGGTGTGAGTTCTTCTAGGAAACACATCAGAATAAGATTCCCTCTATCGAACGAAGTATGCGGATCGAATGTTCGACATGTAGTTACGTTCAATCAAACAAACGAGTTCCTAGAACTGTATATACAGAAGCACGCGCTCACTGCGCAAGCTTAATAGTCTACTCGATTGGACAATAACTAGGTTTTTTATAGCGTCCGGTCACAACGCAAGGTGCCAGTCAGTTGTCACGACGCGCCTTAATAGACGCTTTTACTTGCTTCAATGAACAGGTACTTAAAAAAGAACTATTTCATTTTACACGCGGCTTATATGGAGTCGCGGTCGCTGTAAATTTCACAGTACGCGGGCAACATTACGTGGTAGAGCCAGCAGCTACACTAGTAGTATAGTTCTAGCACGAATAGGTCGGCTTGACTGGGGTAGGACCACGTTTTCACAGAATACCAGCGTAAAATAGCAGCTTGCTGCTGTGTGTTTTATACCTAGTGAGTGTAGAGAACCGGAGACACTTTTTATTGGAAACGAGGCATTCCATCCTAGTTCTCACGGATGAAAACGCATCTGCATTTTGTTTTATAATTGGGGATGTATGTAGATGTCTATGGGCCACAGCATCCACTTACCATCAGGTGGACTGTGTGCTCGTTTGTTATCTTTATGCTATAAAAAACCAGGGTTCGATCCTCGCCGGCACTAATAAAATTATTGGCGTTTAAAAATATCAGTTTGTAGTGCTAATGGGCTCTCGGCGGTGAAGCAAAACGTCGGGAACAAACCTACATGTCTGAGGAATAGAAATATTTTCAAAAATATAATATGAAGTCCGGTACCTAACATGCACTGGAACAGGTGGGCTCTTTGCTCTTTAACCTTCTCAGAGATGGGACCAAGTTTGTGCCCACAAGTGGGATGTATATAAGATTTAACTTTACTTTTTATTTTATTTAAGATAAAAAAGTAAAAGGTTCTTAGCCCGAATTTTGCCAATGTGTAATTTGTATATGCACAGCGCCTCCCAGAAGTTACTAATGTGGGAATATATTTTTAAACGTAAACTATAATAATTATTATTTCAACGTTAAAAATCTGCGCTCCGTTCCCAAAATAAATAAATTCAAGCTAATAGCATATTTTAAACTTCGACTTTTCTTCGTGACACTTTGATTTTTAATAAATGTAACATCTTTCGGAATTGAAACTTTACTGGCACAAAACCAGCACATTTAGAAATGAAAAAAAAATGCCCCCCGATGTTGTAAACAATCATAAGTAATGTTTAAAAACAGAAAGCTGTAATTACCGAGTACGCTAATGACAATGCTATGTTGACTGAATGGTAACGTTGGTGAACTAAACACCAGTTAATAATTAACTATACATTGTTGGCAAGTAATGTTTACTTCTTTTTTTACGTGGTAGAGCAACGCTGCAGTTATATTATAGTTGTAACACGAATGGGTCGGCTCGACCGGGGCAGGACCACGCTCTCACAGAATACCGGCACAAAATAGCAGCTTAATGCCGTGTTTCGTATCGAATCGAGATATTCCATCTTAGTCCTCAGGGGTGACAACTGAGGATAAATGTGGATGTCTATGGGCCACAGCATCCAGTTACCATCAGGTGGACTGTGTGCTCATTTGTCACTCAATACTAAAAAAAATTATACAGAGGTAAGTATGTCAACAAACTCATAGCTTAATTAATTATTTTCTTGATTCTATTTTCATGATTTTTCATGACATTTTTCTTTAACTGCCATCCATCTATCCATTACAGCCTATGAAAGAGAACTGCTGAACATAGGATTCCTATAGATTGCTCGTACAAGGCAAGGAATCTACGGGATAATTGCCATAGTTGGCATAGTAGAGAGATTTGTAACCGCAGTTTTTATTTTTAGGTGATATTAGGACGACGCTACTGCCATCTCGTGATTTTTTTATAGAATAAGGGTGACAGTCAAGCCCACAGTCCACCTGATGGTAGTGGATACTGTGGGCCATAGATATCTACATTTGTCTTGGATTAAGAATTAAAATGCAAATGCGTCGTCACCCCTGAGGACTAAGACGAAAATCCTCGTTTCCAATAAAACGGATCTGCGGTTCTTTACACTCATCATACGAAACACAGCAGCATTAAGCTGCTATTTTACGTTGGTATTCTGTGAGAGCGTCGTCCTTCCCCGTTCGAGCCGACCCATTCGTGCTACAACCATAATATAGCTGCAACGTAGCTCTACCACGTGTAAAATCCGTTTTCTCTGCGGTCTTTTACGAAATCCACGGAATAATATCGGGTAGTGCATATTTTTAAACCGCAACGCGGTAGTTATTTGCATAACAAACGGTAAATTCTAAATTTCTGATATGAAACGGTCTTGTAAATGTATATTATGAAAATAAGGATCTATAGCTACTGTCTACATATAATTAATTAATATAATATATAAAGTAAGGTCTTTCTTCATAACCAAATATTAAAACCCTCGTTCGCAGCATATCCAAGTCATGTGTACACTAATAGGCTGAAATGAAAACCGATTACCGCGAAGACATAGAGACAGCGGTGTTAAATCGAATCAATTTGTCAGTACAAAGACTTCCGAGCGCTGCTGAGGTCGCCCCAATCCAACTGACAGTTATGACGTACCAGGGCGTGTCTGGGATTGCCCCCGCTTCATTTGTCGAACCATTTGCTCCACGGAATGCGGTGTCATCAGAGGCGAACGGAGCGTGAAATGGAATACGCCCCTCTTGTGACAACCCTCGGGTCTCATCCCCCCTAAACCCCTTGACGTGTTAACGAAAATTTCTTGAATTTACCGGATTAAACCTACGGTTCATATAGTCAAACAGGCGTTGTTAATTACGAACACAGTTAAATTAATTGTTCAGTATTATGTACGTTTGTCTAAGGGCTCTTATTACCGAAATTCTCCATATAGGATTCATCTACAAAAGAATTTCATTATGAAGAAGCACCTATTAAATTAATTTACAATATCTTTGTCTTATTCTTAAGTAAATTAGAGTAAATGACATCGACAGTCTATTGATAATATATGATATAAAAATACTGTAAGTACACACGAAGCAATGCCTTTCTAGTAAATATAAACTCAGTCTTGCTGGATGAAATTTCAATATGAAATAAGCAGTGGCGTGTACAAACTTTTTAGTTTAGAATAATACTTTGTGCGTAAATAAATTGTTAAATATATAAATCTTTAAGTTTAAAAAATTAAATATCTCTCTTCAATATCGAATTAACTAGTTATTAAACAGTGAATAATCATTAAAAAAACTGTCTGTTTGTCTGTCTCCAGGTTAATCTTCAGAAAGACTATAGCGAATGTGACGTAGCTTCACGAGCTGATAAAAAGCAATACCATGGAATGATTTAGGCTTTTATCCGAACAACATGCAGGATTTTTTCGTAAAATCGAAAAACTAATCAAATAAACGGTTTTTGATGATTATTTCGTAGACTACTAAGAGATAATAAACAAATCTCGAACAAATATAGCCACTGAAAATCAGGGCTAGGATGACACATCTTAGCGTTTCCTGAGTGGCAGTCCTATTTGGACCATTTCCCATTTTAAAAAAAAGTTTTTTTTTTAAGTTAGCTGTTCACTTTTTTTAATGTATTTTATATCTATCTGCTTTGCTAAACATAATGTTTGTTTTGAGTATTTATTGCTAATTTGTTAAGAAATGGCCAAATAAATATCTCTTTCTTCCTTACTTTCTAAAACTTTTTTAGTTCACATTTTTTTAGAAAAAGGTCACTGTCTTTTCTCAAAACCAATAATGCAAAACCGATTTTTATTTATTTTTTACCTAAAAATCCATTTAACGAAACTATGAGCGTTAAAAGATAAGGTGGTACGAATTTTTTTAAGTGAAATTAATAGATCTTCAGTTTTTTTTAACTTTATCTCCTAATATCGCACATACTAGTTTTTGAATAAGTAAACAGATTAATATAAAGTTGTTTTTGCACAACTATTTGCCCAAAAATTCTATACTTATTACACGATTATAGATCTGAAGGATCTTTGCTTAAGTTCTATGCGGGCAAAGTCACAGATAAAAGCTAGTAATAGATAAATAAAAGCAAACCAAAAGAAATACAAAACATATGTTCTAAATGTCTGAATATGCTAAATAATAATAATAATGTTATAATAATAATAATTTATTTTATTTTGATAAACTGTACAAATTATTCCAATAAGTCTTAACTTAAAAATAGTCTACAATAACAGGCACCTGGACTAGGATAAACCTGTATCTCAGGTGTATGTGCTAAAAGATACATTAACAAATATTTTCTGTTTCTTATATAAAATGAATAACGTACTAACTAATAAGGGTTATTTGGGTAAAATATATTATCATTAATTTACTTATGATATTAATTAACTTAAAACAATCAGCAACTTCTCCGTGTAATCGTATGACAAATTTTGTAACCATGTTCGAATTACCTTTTTACAGTCTGCCATTTTGAATGGATATATGTACAAAATTGTATTGACTTGATTATACAAAAAGGGCCGAGGAATGTAAAAAATCTATGCATGAAATAATGCCTTATTCTAATGTTAGTTTCAATTACTGTATCTTTGCGTCTTTTATCAGAGATCTCTCTTCTGTAAGTCAATTTTAAGTGCTGTTTTAGTAACGTACTCATAACGAATAACTGGCGCACTGAGAGGACATTATAAGATTTGTATAAGAGATGGGATGGAAATAGAATAATTGTAAATAGTAAATGAATTAACTTCGGATCTTTTGTAGTAAATGTAACATGTAACTCGCAATTCTTTATTTAGCAATTAAATTGAATTAATTAAATTCGATTTGTGTCACATTAGTACGCGTCACGTTTCAGTTCCAACAAAGCAGTGCTGTGATTGTAACAAATTGAAAACGCAGTCGACTCGAGTAGGCTGGTGGTATCCTTTTAAATTGGCGCCCTAATCCATGACCGGGGCTATTTGTTTGCTAAAGGGATCTTGCGAATTTAGCGACATCTGTACGTGACTTAAATGCTACTATGGCTCCGAAACGAACGTAGTCTTAGATTAAAAAATATGATTCTGTTTGCGTTACAAATTAAATAGAATGTTTCATTAATTTATATATTCATGTCACCTATATCAATGATATCATTTTAGCCATTACCTATTGTTTGAAAAGCTTATTTCTAACAAATACCTAATTATAACGTTTAGTAAAATGTTTCGGTTTTTCTACATAGATTCATTTGCATAATTTTTACTACTACTTTTAATAAGGTCCCATATCGTGGTGGCGCTTCACATAAATAAATTGCTTCCGAGTCAATTATTTTTTGGTTATGCCATGTGCATGGAATCGAACCCGAAGCGCGATCTTATGTCACATAAAATGAAATTTACCGTCGGCGTTCATACCAAAAATTAATTAACAGAAGACTTACAGAATAATTGACCAATCAGCACACAGTACACCTACTGGTAAATCGATGCTACGGCCCATAGGCATCTACGCTTAACCTTGATTAAGAATCAAAATGCAGAAGCGTTATTACTGAGAACCAAGATGCCTCATTTTCCATTAAAAAAGTCACCGATTCTCTACACTCACCATACGAAACACAGCAGCATTAATCTGCTATTTTGCGCTGGTATTCCGTGAGAGCGTGGTCCTTCCCCGGTTGAGCCAACACATTCGTGCTACAGCCTTAATATAGCTGTAGCTTGGCTCTACCACGTAGCAAAAAGTTGGTAAACTGTGGATTCCTCGACAACCGTCGCATTGATAATAATCGGTTTGCAGTAACTAATCGATTTCTGTGAACTGTTTTGCAAATGTTTGCTTCATCCGTATTTGTACAATGAAATGTTGACTAATGAATGGTTTCTGGTAAAACAAGTAACAGAACTATCAAAGAAAATCTTTACGCGATTATGTTATCCTGGTAGATTTCACTTCCACGGTATTCTGCGTAGTCCAATGCAGGTCCAAGCAAACACAAGGCCACCTCTACCTATCAGCTAAAAATACCTTGAAATCTTAAATAAAACTGGAATGCATCATGCATTGTCAGAAATATAGGGATATATGGAAGTTAAACAAACCAACAGTTTGTATATTTGCAGACAAGTTGGCTGCGGCCGTACTCGGAACCCGCAAAGCGGTAGTCATCAGGCAATAGACTCTCCATTATTGTCTCTAATATTCTATTGCTCACATCCAGTGATGGATTTATAATAAGGCGAACAAGGGTACTGACCTAGGGCTTCACCGCAGACAGGGCATCGGTTATTAAGCTTCTGATAAAAATGGAAAAAAAGCATTTTATTAGTCAAATAAAATATAAATTAACACGATATTTTTTTTTATTTTGTGTTCCGTCAACATTTATCCGGAAACAGTATTTCAGCCACTAAAGTATACCTTAAGAATTGTAACTTTTTTACTTTAGATAAATAACCAATGTATAATGAAAAACTAGAGCTAAGCTATAAAAACCTAGGGCACCAAAAAACAAAAAAGTTGAATTCGGCGCTGCTCACAACATAGTCGCATATCTGATGCGATTCATGATTAGTAAAACCGCCATTCCGCCCGCCAAGGGTAATAACGCTCACGAATCATCACAAACTAGAAGTCACAGGAATTATACTTTAGGAATTACAGAAATAAATTTGAACTCCGCACCTTAAATTTTTAGTGATGCTAATAAAAATCTGAACTCACTAATACTTTAAATAACCAAGAATATGTATATTTTTTATATTGTCTAATTCATTTTCAATTAATATATACTTTTACGACACCCATGGGATAGCGAAGCGACAGAGCGAAATAAATCAGATAGGCAGTAGCGTCTGGAAATAAATCAGATAGGCAGTAGCGTCTGGAAATAAATCAGATAGGCAGTAGCGTCTGGAAATAAATCAGATAGGCAGTAGCGTCTGGAAATAAATCAGATAGGCAGTAGCGTCTGGAAATAAATCAGATAGGCAGTAGCGTCTGGAAATAAATCAGATAGGCAGTAGCGTCTGGAAATAAATCAGATAGGCAGTGGCGTCTGGAAATAAATCAGATAGGCAGTAGCGTCTGGAAATAAATCAGATAGGCAGTAGCGTCTGGAAATAAATCAGATAGGCAGTAGCGTCTGGAAATAAATCAGATAGGCAGTAGCGTCTGGAAATAAATCAGATAGGCAGTAGCGTCTGGAAATAAATCAGATAGGCAGTAGCGTCTGGAAATAAATCAGATAGGCAGTAGCGTCTGGAAATAAATCAGATAGGCAGTAGCGTCTGGAAATAAATCAGATAGGCAGTAGCGTCTGGAAATAAATCAGATAGGCAGTAGCGTCTGGAAATAAATCAGATAGGCAGTAGCGTCTGGAAATAAATCAGATAGGCAGTAGCGTCTGGAAATAAATCAGATAGGCAGTAGCGTCTGGAAATAAATCAGATAGGCAGTAGCGTCTGGAAATAAATCAGATAGGCAGTAGCGTCTGGAAATAAATCAGATAGGCAGTAGCGTCTGGAAATAAATCAGATAGGCAGTAGCGTCTGGAAATAAATCAGATAGGCAGTAGCGTCTGGAAATAAATCAGATAGGCAGTAGCGTCTGGAAATAAATCAGATAGGCAGTAGCGTCTGGAAATAAATCAGATAGGCAGTAGCGTCTGGAAATAAATCAGATAGGCAGTAGCGTCTGGAAATAAATCAGATAGGCAGTAGCGTCTGGAAATAAATCAGATAGGCAGTAGCGTCTGGAAATAAATCAGATAGGCAGTAGCGTCTGGAAATAAATCAGATAGGCAGTAGCGTCTGGAAATAAATCAGATAGGCAGTAGCGTCTGGAAATAAATCAGATAGGCAGTAGCGTCTGGAAATAAATCAGATAGGCAGTAGCGTCTGGAAATAAATCAGATAGGCAGTAGCGTCTGGAAATAAATCAGATAGGCAGTAGCGTCTGGAAATAAATCAGATAGGCAGTAGCGTCTGGAAATAAATCAGATAGGCAGTAGCGTCTGGAAATAAATCAGATAGGCAGTAGCGTCTGGAAATAAATCAGATAGGCAGTAGCGTCTGGAAATAAATCAGATAGGCAGTAGCGTCTGGAAATAAATCAGATAGGCAGTAGCGTCTGGAAATAAATCAGATAGGCAGTAGCGTCTGGAAATAAATCAGATAGGCAGTAGCGTCTGGAAATAAATCAGATAGGCAGTAGCGTCTGGAAATAAATCAGATAGGCAGTAGCGTCTGGAAATAAATCAGATAGGCAGTAGCGTCTGGAAATAAATCAGATAGGCAGTAGCGTCTGGAAATAAATCAGATAGGCAGTAGCGTCTGGAAATAAATCAGATAGGCAGTAGCGTCTGGAAATAAATCAGATAGGCAGTAGCGTCTGGAAATAAATCAGATAGGCAGTAGCGTCTGGAAATAAATCAGATAGGCAGTAGCGTCTGGAAATAAATCAGATAGGCAGTAGCGTCTGCCAAATACGGCCGAATAACCAAATAACGGCTAAACATCAAAATCTGCGATTGCCAACCCGCTTGCCAAATGTGGAAACTATGACAAATATCCCCTTTTGAAGAAATCTATGGGGGAGGCCTATGTTCAGCCGTGGACTTTATTATGCTTTACAGCATAATAAAGTACACGGCTTCAGAAATCGGCTTAGAATTAGATTATTAGAATTCGGCTTTAGAAATGATTCTAGAAAATGTTACTGGCCAGTAACATTTTCTAGAATCATTTCTCTATTTACTGCTTCGTCGTATTCCACCGTTATGTACTATCCATAGCTAGATGAACTTCAACCTTCTCCGTAACTTAAAATTGCAATTTCATTCATTAGTGCCGGCAGGAATCAAACCCGGATGGCACACGTAGGTAAGTAAATTTAAAACAAGCCCTTAGCCCATCTCAACTTATTGTAATTTAAGTTTAAATTATAGAGGTGATATAGATGGACTAACTTATGATTATTATTAGTGGTAAAAATCGATTAAATTTTAAGAAAATTATCTTAGTCTTCGAAATGTAATAGTCCCCACTAAAACATCTCTTAGTCAAAAGTGAGAATTTTAGTGGGGAGAGGGGGGGCTAAATGTTAATCAATTTCCTTTCAAATAAAAAAGCACTAATACACTTACTGTTTAAACAAAGAAATGATAGTGTGTAATCCAGCACTTTAATATCGGAATCGTACTATAATACCTTTCATCATCATTACCTCGCGGTCGTCACGATAAAAAGTATTCTCGGGATCATTGTCGTAAGTAGCACTGGCTATCATATATGGCGGAGTAATGTGGCGGGAAAAGCATATGTCTCAATCAGTGACGCGCGGTAACAAATGGGCGTACTGGGAACGGAATTAGCTAACGGCTTATGATACGGCCGACGTATCTTGGCGAGTCCGACCTTCGCGCAGAAGGTTGCGCAATAGCTTTTTTAAGGAACAAAATGGTGGCATGAGGCGACGTACGGGGGGCGGTGGTCTAGGCTAGAGATTGACCATAAGTAAACACAATCGACCCTTTAGTCATAAAATATCGCAATCGATTAGTTTTATTTAGAAGTTATTGATTTTTGTTTATATAAGATATTAAACGAAATAGATTTACAAATATAGTGAATTTTGTTGATAATAAACAAGATTTCGACTTAAATAAAAAAAAAACTAAAAACATATTATTTTCTCAGCTGAAAGACATAATGTACTTAAATATCAATTATCTATTAACGTCTTCTTGAGTAACGACTATTTGAGAAAATTTAGAACCTCCTTATAAATTGCAAATAAATATATTTTTATGTCTTAATTTTAATCGATTTGAATAAAAATCGATTAAACAACACCCTCAGGCACGCGTGTTGGACATCCCTTTCTGGTTACTTCGTAAAGCTTCGTGCTTATTCGGCAATGCTCGGTACACGGTAATATTTCTCAGTCACACGTTAGCATTGGTGTCGTGTTCGTGTCGCTATCTCTGTCTTGAGCACAGTCGGTTACAAAAGTTTTCGTTGTTATTGTTGTTTGTTTTTATTAATAGTGTTAAGTTTGTTTTGTTTGTTTTATTTGTTTTATTTGCAAGTGTCAGTTAGCACTTATATTATTCGCCAAACATGCCACCAAAACATAACAGTGTGTTAAATCGCCAGGCGAGAAAAATTATTTACGATTTAACGCAATATATGAAAAAAGAAAAAGAAGAAGGCGTAAAAGATGTCGATAAAGTTTATTTAAGAGTTGCTAACGCAACTGGTGTGTCCCAACGCACAGTACAGCGGATCGCAACTGAAGGCAATATTTCGGGCTTACTTTCAGTATTCCGCACGCCTGGTAAAAAAAGGTCTAGATCAAAACCTATTACTGATATGGATAATTTTGACCAGGGAGTAGTAAAAAGATGCATACACAACTTCCACAAAACTGAAAAAGAAATGCCGACGATAAACAAATTACTAGCGAAACTCAAACGGGATATAAATTTTCAAGGTGGTAAAACGAGCTTAAAGACAATTATCAAAAACTTGGGTTTCAAGTGGCGAAAGACCGAAACCAATAGAATGGTTCTTATAGAGAAGACCGACATTCGCCTGAAAAGGATCTTGTACTTGAAGGTAATGAAAAAATACAGGGACGAAGGGCGACCAATTGTATTCACTGACGAGTCGTATGCCCACTCATCACATACAAAAGGTAAGGCGTGGTCAGATGGTTCCGCTCAAGGACTAAAGCGCCCGATATCAAAAGGTCAGCGGATAGTGATGGTACACGCTGGGTCAGAAGCAGGGTTTGTTCCGAACGCGCTACTAATGTTCAAATCTGGCAGCAAAACCGGAGACTATCATGATGACATGAATTTCAAAAATTATGAGAAATGGTTACGGACCCAACTGATTCCAAATTTGAGCCCTAACTCGGTGGTGGTTATCGATAATGCTCCGTACCACAACAAATTAATGGATCCTGCCCCTACATCTAATGACAAGAAGGCAAAAATGGAATCGTGGTTATTAGAAAAGGGTATACCATATGAAAAGGACATGCGTAAACCACAACTTTACGATCTAATAAAAAAAAACAAAGACGTGAATAAAAAATACGTAATAGATGAAATGTTTAAACAAAACAACCACGATGTCCTTCGTTTACCCCCATATCATCCCGATTTAAACCCCATCGAGATGGTGTGGGCTGCCATTAAAGGGCACGTAGCCGCTAAAAACGTCGACTGGAACGTAACCCGGACAATGGAGCTCATACAAGAAAAAGTAAATTTAATGGGTCAGAATGAATGGAGTGCTTTATGCAGAAAAGTGCAAGAGGTCGAACATGACTATAGGAAGAGCGACCATATTATTGACGAAATGACGGATCAATTATTCATCATTAATACAGCTTCAGATTCAGAAAGTGAGTCTGAAAGTGAGAGCGACGATTACGAAGATGAACCTATGCCAAGTACCTCACATGGTACACAAGGGGCCGACGACTTTATGTTAGGAATTTCCCCCCTCAGCGACAGTGATTAAATAATAATAAGTGTAAATAAATAAAAAGTATTAAATGTAAATAATATTGTATGTGTTTGTGATAAAATCTGCCCCTATCGAAAGGTGAGGTATCAAAATTGAATCTTTAATTTATAATGTCTCCAAAGTGTTTTGATATTTTTGGTCACTGTATTAGGGAAATTTTATTTGTACATTGGTATATATAAAAAAATGACAATAACAGTTTTCTTCACGAGTGTTCATGCGCTAAACTTCGCAGAGCCTATATTCAGACTCGCCAAGATACGTCGGCCGTATTTGTACGTAGGCGCAACTTAAAAACTTCTACCGATACATCGTTACTGGACTTTACTGTTTTAGATTAATATCGTTTGAAAGTAAACCCTTCCTAATAACATTATGAGAATATTAAGTCTAAAAATAATCAAGCACTGCGTCTAATCTATATATAGATATATATATAGCTTCGGACGCAAATACCGTTATGTTAACGAATAGGTAGTAAAAATAATAAAAGTTCAAAAATCTTTTTTTTATCTTTACAGGTTTTTTTAATAATCTCGGAGAATGTTGTTAAATAAAAATAAAAATTTTTTTTTTTGCCCGGATACGGCCAGGCCACACATCTAGTCAAAATGCCACCCTAGTTAGAAACTATACTTCTCTCAACATCTGTGACTGAAGCAGTTTATAAAAATGTCGTCCGTACTGTTTGAGTGGAAATCAAGTGTGCAAGGATTTTATCCTACCTATAAAAAATATAAAAAAAAAGTCTTCAACAAACGTCTTCAATAAACGAAAATTGTTACAAATTTGCATTATGTTTGACATTTTGTTTGCTTCGGTGACCTGCGGTCCAAATAGACATTCTGTTGTATTGTAAACAAAATCGTCACCCTCCTTTTCACGATGGAAACTGGGTTTAAATTTCTTTAGCAAATTGTTTTAGCGAGATTAACGTAGATTTGTTTGACGAGAAAGTAGTGACACTAATATATCTGTCAGCGGGGCGTTTTGTTGCGACAACATGTGCAGCGATTTGTATCGACCACACATAAACGTGTTACTCTAATATTGTTATTAGGCGACGATGTATTTGGTGCACTTTTAAATATTTCACTACTTTCTTATGTCGTTAAACTATTACGACATTGGAAGTAGTGAAATTACTAGGAAAATGACTGCAACGCTGTTAAAACGATAATCAAATAAATTGTTTTTTTTGTTGCTTTATTTAGATATAGTATAAGAATGAAAATAAATACATACTTTGTTTTAGTAAATATTCAGTTTTACAGATAAAGTAATTTTTTTTCAATTATGTAAAGTACTATTTATGACAATATTACATAACTGTATTAGATAATGTGACAGAAAATTTTGTTCTGCCTCTTTTTTTAGACGTTAGTAAACTTCGTTATCACAATCAGCATTTGAAATTGTGTATCCCTAAAAACCTTAGTCTCTAGGTGGTTTGGATGTAAAAATTAAAAAAAAAAGACAACAAAATCAAATAAGGTGAAAGGCGGATAATAACTTCTTCATTCTTGTCTTCGTGGTTGTTTTTTATCTCAGAGGATCTTGAGGTTACGCGACTCAGTCTGTACTTTTGCTACATCTCTCATACTTCCAAACATGACGTCAGTAGTTACTTAGTACACTGCTGTCGTGCTGAAATGAACTCCTATTCAAAAATGAGCCAGTCAGTGAATGTATAAACACTTAATAAAGTGAACTTTGATTAAGTTTTAAAAGTAAAATTATTTAACAACTCATAGCAGACCTTAATCATCATCGAAGTGGTTTTATATTTCCATACTTTGATGAAAAAAACATAGAAGTTTCCATATGTTTATTTTTAGTTAGTAGTACGGCTTTTGCGGCTTTCATTTATATTGTTTGTGGATTTTATATTATATTAAATAAAATCCAAAGTTGGTACTCCAAACAATATTTACAAGCCGTTCCTCACAAATAATAAATAAAAACATAAAGACCGACATAATTATTATTTATTAAATAATAAATAACAAGAAGTTTTAATAAACTCATCAATTATCACACCACTAATTTAAATTGACGAATTATCACGAACGGGACAGTTAAAACAAATGGCACTATTAAAAGATCGTCTCTCATTCCGTATAAATATCCGTCGCAGTCAGTGAAGCAAAGTTCCCTCATGCCGCGTCCCACAGTCATATGTCTTTATTTCGTCTAATAACAGTTTGGGCAATTATGTGACAAAAGGGAAGTGTTTTCGTCGGGCACATTTCTCCTGGCCATAGGGTGAACTTGTAGTCCCCGGGGGCAAGACTACCCACATTATTGCTCCATAGTGATTTATAAGCTATCGCTTTGCCACCAGTTCTCGATCCATTTATTGCTCGTCTTTTCACACTTTTACTTTTAACTTGAATTATTGTTTAAAAAGGAGTCATTATGAATGTCTCTTGTGCTATTTTTTATTTTAATATATTGGAAATTAAACGGGATAAAAACCGTTAAATTAGTTCTCCATATAGATATTAATGTATATACTATAAAATATTAAAAGAACCAGAAATTTTTGTAACAACATAATTTTCTTTTCTGAGAGAGTTAGTTTTATAGGGCAAGGCAAAAACTTCACATGTCTTTCAATTATTATTTTTTCTTATTTATCAGACATGTTTCCTCACGATGTTTTCCTTCACCGCCGAGCACGTGATAAATCAGTAATTACTTTAAGTTTCAATTAACAGTTTCATTGGTGCCGGCGGAGATCGAACCGGGTTTGCTCGTGTGCTGTGAGATTTACAGTGAGAGCTAACCATCTGAGCTACCACGACTCTCATTATACCTAATATATTATCATGTAAGTATACCTATGGGATCATACACTAAAGGTCAGGTTAAAAAAATAAGTATAATTTTTACTTTTCCTTCAGTAAAATCTACTGGAATAAACTCGCAGACAGTGCAGTGTCACCTCTCTCCGCTCGATACTGTCCGTCGCTTAGTACATACGTTCTTATTGACGAGAAGTATTTATGAGACAAGATGAGTGTGATACAAAAATTTCATGGAATACTGGACGAATTCGTGACAAATACGAAATAATTACTTTTATCTCAGTAGTGATAAATGTGTAGTGATTAGAGCACTTAAAGGCTGAAATGGTTAGAGGGCTTACAATTCATCCAGGCAATAAAAATAGAGCATGCATATCATGAGAGAGTCAAAAGAAACTCTTATGAAGCAATGTTATGAAAATGGCCATCGCAACTTCAGCGATAGTTAGAGATATGATTGAGGTTATAAAGATCTCAAGAAGATTTGGAGAATTTGTTGCACTCGCCAATATATTACCGCTAAAATATAACTGAACATGACAAAGAAAAAATTAATGTTGAAAAAGTCACAAAAGGCATTGTCCAATAACGCTGTCAAGAACAAAATACAAGAAGAGATTATTAGAATAATATAATAGAAGGTGAAGGGTAAGAAAAAAAACCATGTTTTAATGTTGCTAGAAAGTGTGATATCGATTTGGAGAAAGAAATCACGAGACCATTGCAGGAAGTTGTACCTAACTATAGAGTCAATACCAAAAATGACTGAATTTGTAATGACAATATAATAATAGGAAAAATTATCTGTGTCTTAATAAGCGTAGCCAACGTAAGTATTATCTTTATGAGAAGAAAAGAAATATTTGTTTATTATACTTTGAAAACTCACCTTAAAAATATTTTAAAATTTTGTGGTTAACATTTGATGTTAAAGAATACTTTTTAATATTTTTTTTCCAAAACCAATATTTGCTAATAGTCTTTGATAAAACCTAACATGTAGTACCAAACTCTATTATTTATTTATTTATTTATTTATCTAACGGTAAAAGCCCGAAAAACGTCTCATTTTATGCCAAACCTTACATTTATCATGTTTATATCTTTTTATTAAAAGAAAATCCTAAGATTTAGCCCAAATATGTACGGGCCTTTACGGTAACATTGAACACCACGAAATCATCAAGTCGCTAGACTACTCAAATCCTATTACTAACCGTCTTAATTTTATTTTTGTCCTGGATTAGAGAAATCGTTATTATCATCACTTAGGTCATTCACCTTGTAAACAATCCAATACTAGACAATTGGAGATGGAAAACTCACAATATGGAGCGTAATAATATTAGAATTTTTGATTACTAATTGCGTCGGTACATTAAACATCCAAAACTTAAATGTACCTGCTTGTAGATACATCGTGGGCTCTGAATTCGAATCTTTTGTTTTGCGCAAATTGTTAGGTCTGGACTCATAATTGTATTCAGATTTTATCACACATGTTCCACATGGTATACGCAAAAGTTAGAATGAGTCTCTGCATTATTATTTATGAGTACAACGTTATAATTTATTTCGCACGGGTTTTAGCTGTCGGTTTACAACCGTTAGATATAACTATGGTAGAAATAGGTGCGGCTAAATAATTGTTAAAATTTTAGTAGGATTTTAAATATTCATAATTAACTCACGACAGCACTCACTGAGATATTTGCTAATACTACTTTAAATGTAGATATAAAAAATAAAAACGTATAACTTACAGGCCTGCAGTTAAAACCTTATTAACCATAGATTACTATTATATACACTAGAGAATAGTAACTTCTCTCCATTTTACGTTATCCATGTCAGCCAGAGCGTAAAGTCCCGAAAACAAATGGATCCGCAAATCGACGCGGCACGCCGCATGCGATCCGCGTAGTCTGCCGCCTAACACTCGCAAATTGGTTTTAAATTCGATTTATGTCCTGCTGTTTGACTAAATCTTGTAAACCGAGAACGTTGTTGCTTGATTTTCTTTATTGAAATTTTAAAATATGATAATGCCCGTGCTTTTGTTTATCCTTAAAAGAGGCAAAAGTTTAAAGTTCATTATAATCAATCTATTGACAGTTATGTTTAAAATTTAAAAAAAAATTGTAATTTTTATCGTGTGAGTAGAAAAGAAAATAACAATTTGTTTTGTAATAAGGCTTGTCCACAAGTCCTGATATTAAGTGGAGATCAGTCCCAAGATGTTATATTATGTACGTTTGGTTAAAATTTAAACTTTAAACAGTTACAGCTGAGCATAGGGCCTCACCGTAGATTAGGAACTATGGCAAATATCCCCCTACCTCATAGCAAGCGGATTAGCAACCGCAATTTTTTTTAGTCGTTGTTAGGAAAAAGCTGCTGCCAATGTCCTGATTTGTTTCCTGCCACTTCTTACGACACCTACATAATCATATGGACTAGTAGATATTCTTAGTTCCATCAACAATTTTGTCGCCATTGTCCTTTAGGCCAGAAGAACAGTTAGTGCAGAATATCGGATGTTTTTAGGTCACATTAGAAATTTGTAGTCAGTGTGAAAAGACTTCTAGAAGAGATGAGAGACACTTGCGCTTTGACATCATTAATGTACAATGAGTTAGCATCACTGTGAAATTTATTTACATTACTACATTTTCTACTTACCCTTTGGACCTGTACTTGATCTACAGAACACGAAGCGTACGTATACTGGAATCACATTCTTCCACAACTGTGCCATCTTCCACATACCCATAAACACAAGACAAGTGATGAATTGTGTGAAATAAAAGAGCTTCTCAGAGTAACTTTAAGACTACAAAAAGTCTGAATGACTGCCCTTCATCAATAATTGTGATAATTATGTCACAAATGTTTATTTCAGTCGATTTCAGTCAATTACATAGAATTGTTAATATAAGTACAATATTGTATGTCACCATAACTAAACAAATATTATTGATTCCAATGACTGCCTCGTTGGTCTAGTGGTTGTAGCAGTGCGACTGATCATGAGGTCCTGGGTTCGAATCCCGGGTCGGGCCAAAAAAATTAATTATTGAGTTTATTGAGAGAAGAAATTCTCAGTAGTTGCCCGGAGTCAGGAAGTTTGCGGTGTCTCACCCCCGTGCCTCGAAAAGCACGTAAGGTCCTGCGCCTGATCTCTCTCCGGTCGTGTCGGTTTACCGTCCCATCGCATTATGAGAGTGAGGGAATAGAGAGTGCACCTGTGCTTGCGCATACACTTGGGCACTTTAATCCTGTCCTGCGCCGATCGAATCCCGGGTCGGGCCAAAAAAATTAACTATTGAGTTTATTGAGAGAAGAAATTCTCAGTAGTTGCCTGGAGTCAGGAAGTTTGCGGTGTCTCACCCCCATGCCTCGGAAAGCACGTAAAGCCGTTGGTCCTGCGCCTGATCTCTCTCCGGTCGTGTTGGTTTACCGTCCCATCGGATTATGAGAGTGAGGGAATAGAGAGTGCACCTGTCCTTGCGCATACACTTGAGCACTATAATCCTGTCCTGCGCCGATGGCTAGCCTCCGTTGAGGCAGGCCACCGTGACCGAAATTCGGTCTGGAGGACATTATTATTGATTCCAATAAAACTTAGCACTTACAGTGACCAGCTAGCGGATCACTTTACGCACAAAACTTTTCCAAATACGCTCTACTCCAAACAATTTTCAAAATGGTGTTGGGGCTGTTTCGTACCCTGCTTACCAGAGACAAAATTTTTATAAAATTTTAATTGATAAGAATAATCTTTTATTAAAAATTTTTAAAAACTATAATAAATAAATACATAAAAGCCGAAATGTCGATATATTGAAGACGGGATAAATTAACAGTACCTTTAACCGATGTATGTACTCGTATGCTTAGGTCATACCAAATGTGTGTCCAAAGTTTCTTACATCCGTCACCCAGAGGGACCTATTTTTCTGGGTGACTGATGTGAGAGTTTATGTAGTTATGTAAATCTATAAAATTAGTTTTATTGGTGATGTAATATTTTATTATCTATAGGTAATTAATAATATTTTATTTTAAAAGCGTGAACTAAATGTAAAATACTCAAGTAATTAATTATTTTAAACAAGCAAACTGTCTTTAACCGTTCGTAATAATTTATATGTCAAAAACGTGTGAAGACTGTGTTGATAAGTTCGTTACTTATCTACTTATATGATATGATTTATGGTTCATTCTAAGCTGCACAAAGATATACTCGTATATACTGAAACCCGTCTACAATTCTCGATAAGTCTAATAATTACAACAGTAATTAATAAAATAAAAAACTGCACGTCAGAAGTGAAAACTTTAACTTCGCAAATTTGTAAACATTATTATTAACCCAATAATAATGTTTACAAATTAGTTAGTAATTAAGAAATATTTTTAGGAAGTATTTTTATTAGAAATTATTTTTATCATTATCAACGTATTAATATAATAATAAAATTTTGAATTACATAAAAGGGTGATTATTATGTATATAATATAAAAAAATATTAATATATCTGTAGATATATATATATATATATATATATATATATATATATATATATATATATATATATATATATATATATATATATATATATATATATATATTACGCTGGTATTCTGTAAGAGCGTGGTCCTTCCCCGCTCGTGCCGACCCATTCGTGCTACAACCATAATATAGCTACAGCGTTGATCTACCACTTACAGTATTTATTAATAGGTCGATTTCATGATATGTTAATGTAAAATAAAATAAAAATTGTAAAGTATCCGTGCTTAGCTTCTATTAGGTTCACATGTTACAGCAAAGTTTTTTTTCAGACGGTAAAAAAATTCACCCAGTATCTATCTGAGCGTGACAGTCACGCGAGCTCAGTACTTTTTACTCATCCCAAAAGTGCCTAACGTGCCTAAAGAAATCTTCACTTAAAAACGCCCGACGACTTAAAACAGTTTAGTAAAAAGAGAAAAGAACTAATCTAACTACTACTGCCCATATTATGTGTAGGACCCAGTAAGCCGTTTAGGTTGCGCAGCATGCCTAAGAAATAGACTTTTTTTTATGCGAGCAGCTATACAGGTCTTGGTAAGGAGACCAGTATCACTACAACTATCTATTCTCTATTATAAAATATTATTATTCAGATCTATTGTGATCGCTGCTATGGCTATAGTTCACTGCTAAGCCCAATGTCTTCAATGAATAGAAGGAGTTGCTAAGCCCTGAGCAATTTCACTTCTTCTGGGCGGAGTACATAGTTTCCCAGATAAGTGCTACGTTTGCGCATTAAGGGTCCGTAGAGGAAATAGATATACATACTTAATATATTATACACTCGAAACACATCAGCTCTGCTAACGTTACTGTTACAACCTATTTAAGTCCACTGCTGAACACAAACCTCCCCCATAGACTGCCTCCTAGGGGGAATATTTACCATAGTTGCCACTCTTGGCAAGCGAGCTGGTAACCCCAGTTTTTAGGGTTCCGTAGTCAACTAGGAACCCTTGTAGTTTCGCCATGTCTGTCTGTCCGTCTGTCCGTCCTCGCTTAATCTCTGTGACCGTTAGCACTAGAAAGCTGAAATTTGGTACCAATATATGTATCAATCACTCCGACAAAGTGGTAAAATAAAAATTGGAAAAAAATGTTTTATTAGGGTAGCCCCCTATATGTAAAGTGGGAAGTGATTTTTTTTTAAATTTCAACCCTAACGTGTGATATATTGTTGGAAAGGTATTTAAAAATGAATAGGGGTTTACTACAAGCGTTTTTCGATAATGTCAATAATTTCGGAAATAATCGCTCCAAAAGTAAAAAAACAATGCGTCCCCCTCTCTAACTTTTGAACCATAAGTTTAGAAAATATGAAAAAAATCTGAAAAGTAGAACTTTATAAGGACTTTCCAGGAAAATCATTTTGAACTTGGATGGAAACAACAGTACCCACTACCAGGAGCAGTTGCAGGAGCGCGAACATAATGGATACCCACCTTTAAAGTCATAAGTGGGAACACTTATTGTGACGGACGGGAAACTACGGAACCCTACACTGAGCGTGGCCCGACACGATCTTGGCCGGTTTTTTTATTTTTAGTCGTTATTAAGAAGACGCTGCTGCTCATCTCCTGACCTGTTTCCCTCTGTCGCCTCTTACGAAACCCACGGCATCATATGGGGTAGTGAATGTTACAAATCCTCTACATTAACCTCCATCTGAACGGTTTTTGATGCAGAGCCTCTCTGCAGTGTATTACGACTACAGCATGAATAGCTCGAACGGGGAAGCATCACGCTGCCGTGTTTCGTAATGTAATTCGCGAAATCTGAGCACTCTATACTCCACCTTATAGTCCATAGAGGTGACAACACCTCTGCTTTTTCGATATTTGAATTTATTATTATAATTTTTAATTGGTATGGGCGTTATCCGCATACCATCAAGTGGGCCGCGTGCTGATTTGTCGCCCTTACTTCTATAGAAAAATGATTTTAGTAGTTTTTTGTGACGGTCATAAACCTGTTACCTACTTATACTTAAATTCCAACTATACAGCTACACATAGTGTTCAAAGCTTAATCTCAGAAACAATAAATAAAATATAAAATAAAGTGAAGGACTTCAGTCAAGTGGCATCTTAAAAGGGATCCAAATGGTTTGTTTTGACTACTTGGAGCTGAAGAGGTACAAAAAAATTATCACGTTGAAAAGTTCAAAGCCAGTATCGGCCGACTCACGTATTCAGCTCTAAACAGACTCTTTTTACACTTTCCAACAAATATTCTTAAATTTCAATTCATTCAATTATAAACATTTAACGAATAACGGATAAAAATAGAATATGAGTTAAATAATTTATTTCTTAACTACTTTCCGGATAATATGATAATAAGAAATTAATAAGTTTATCATAGAAATAAACAAAATATTCGTTAATTATGAATACTTTTATAATAATATAATAGTATATTTCTAAACTGAAGGGGTTCTAATCTCTTTATCACCTTGCTCTCAGATATGTAGTAGTATAAATCTGCGTTTGGGTACAATTACAAAATCATAAAAGGAAGATGTCATGTTTTATAAAATCTGAAATAAATTAATTAAAGTAATTAAAAACATACATAAATTTTGTTTAGAAATGTTCAGGGATTCCAAAATTTATAATATTAAAAAAATATAAATTGTTAATAATTTATTCTTCGCTCAAAATTGCAATTAACAATTTCATTGGTGCCGGCGGGGATCGAACCCGGGTTACTCGCGTTCTGTTATATTTACAGCGAGCGTTAACCGTCTGAGCTACCACGTACTCAGCGGTGAAGGAAAACATCGTGAGGAAACCGGCATGTCTGAGGAATAAGAAAAAAAAATATTTCGAAGACATGTGAAGTACGCCAACACGCATTGGGGCAGCGTGGCGGATATTTCCTTGCCCTAAAACCCTCTCAGAAATGAGGGGAGGGTTATGCCCAGCAGTGGGACGTATATAGGCTGTAACTTTACTTTTTACTTTACTTTTATTCTTCGCTTGCATAAATACGCTGCACATTCAAGTAAATTTTTAAATTACTCTATTTACTGATATAATATGCATGTGCATGTTATATCCGTAAACACAAAAGATTTTTACAGTAACATGTAAAAATTTCCTTTACTTTATTCATTAGTGGAGCCCGTCGGCATTACCAAAGCACGAAGTTCATCGACGATAACCATCGGTCGTTACGCTGTCACGGTAACTGAACTAAACTGCCGCGGTACTCCACGCGTGCAACCTTTTTGTACGAAACGATGCGTTTTTGTAACTTTGTGCTCTACTATGCTTATGCTATAACCTAAATATTTTGGCGCCAAAAAATGTTTAGGCGCCGCCATTTTTTGTTCTGTACCTAAATCCGAAGGAATTCAGAAAGTTTTTGGATATGTCGCAAAAAAAAACAATTTTTGGAATACATCAGGTTGTTGAAACTATTAATAATTAATTTTCTGTAACACTTTATCCTTTACGTTACTATAATAAATCGTACTCAATGTTCTGACCAGTTTTCAAATGATATAGATTGTAAGTTACTGTAAAAGAAAAAAAAAATTAAGTAAAAATTGTGCGCGTATTGTAAGTAAAAAAAAAGTGCGCGAAAAGTCGGGCATTAAAATTGAGTTAAAATTAAATGCGATAAAATCTGTAAAATTAGTTTTATTTCATGTGTAGTGTTCGCGTAAATATAATAAATCATTATAAATAAATTTATCTTATAATTTAACAGTCATCATCAATGAAGCTACAAAAGCCAGGCTAATAACACGAATATAACTAAATCCAGATGTATAATAATAAGTTATTTAATGGGTTAATAATGAGTTATTCCAAATACGTGGAAAGATAAACACGAATTGAGATTCGTGTTTATCTTTCCACGTATTTTAATTCCAATTTTATAACATTAACAATAAAATATGATAAGTACCTATGTTATAGTAAATTATATCAAAAATGTTCATAAGTGGGTAAGTATATCGGTGTTTTGTTTTTCTCTTTTTTTTCCTCATTGCATTTCCTATTACTAATCCTTTGGGCTATGTCGGTCACTCAGGTTCTACTGCGGATATCCTAATTTCTAAGTTCATCACGCTGAAAAACCCGAGCATAGCCCTCTCCATAGCTCGCTGAGCGACCTTGAGCTTCCTTATACAAACAGACGAAGCTTTGTGGTATTCCTTGAGGGAGGCATATGTTCAGCAGAGGAATTGTGAGAGGCTGTAATAACGATGAAGATTCCGTGTTACAAACGAATAACAAAGGCGGACAAAAGAGTTAATAAACAAGTTACTGGTTTCAAATTTGTTTTGACTAAGTATAATATATCGCTTTTGGTATAATTATAATTGATGCAATTACATGCCAATTACAGTTCATCGTATCTATGCCGACGTATAAGTTACAAAGGCGTAATGAAACCTTAATAATGACAATGTACTTTGTACAATAACGCCCACGCGATAGTTCGGCTCAATATTGGATATTTCATGCTGCTAATTACTTAATGACATATTGTGCCATACTGGTCTGACTGGTTAAATGCTAGCCTTCGCGACCTCAATAACAATAAACTCAAAGATCACTAATAACTCTACAAATAATTAGCTTTTTGTATTTATTAGATACGTTCAATTATACAAATAATATATGACATTCTTTTTTATTACCTATTATCATACTAATATAACACAACATTTTATAAAGAAAATTGTAGCTTCAAAAACGAAATAAATTTTCGTTATAAATTGTAGAAGATTATAATAGAATTCTCAAATCGGCCACAGGTAACAATAACATAAAAACCTCAAATAGTAAATGCTCATCTCAATTTCGCTGAAAAAATAAATAAAATCCAAGACTTCGGTTAACGGGGCGTAAAACCAGAAGTTACGTGCCGACCGAATATTTCAGGCGTGTGAATTACTAGAGGTGCCCGTGAGAATGTGGTTAGTAACTTATTTTTTTAAATTTATTATGATCTTCTCTTCCCATAGACCGACAACGATACTTTGTTCTCTATAGAGTTATTATTACATAGGTTTCCAAAGTGTGTAACACTCCAAAAGTAAGTACCACAACCATATGTTTTAATAATATTTGAGTTAAAACCAGCAAATATTTCATCTGGTGATAAGTGGCGAGTGCAACCTGTGGGCACCTGCAACCAAAATTAAAGATGATATGATGATGATGATTGATGACTATTGACTATGATGTACTATATAAATTGAACATCTTGGTTTTTTCGTGAAAATTCTATTACACGTTTAAAACTAAGAATGAGATAGTTTATTCTACTGTTAAGATTACCGTCACAGCCTACCAAAGGTCCTCCGGCTCATATGCCTTCGTCATAGATTGCCTTTAGAGATGCATAAATATAAAATAGCATACAACCGATCTAGGAGATATTCTACTGACACACTTCATAGTGAATGCCAGCTACTTAGTGTTCGTCAACTGTACATAGCTTCAGCAATATTTCAATTTCACCGACGAGCTAAACAGCTGGCACGCACTTCTTACAGAACACTTAAATGAGACCGGCCCAAGACCAAAACTGCATTTGCCAGTAGATCGAACGATTATAATATGCCCTTATCTATACACTAAGATATATAAAACGAATAATAAGGTTTGGAATATGACCAGATCAGATTGTAGATTATTGAAACATAAATGCTTACAAAACAAAAAATATGAAGAAACCAAGGCATTATTAAAAATATATCTAAACTAATGAAGCATAACACAATTGAGCCTGTAGGTGTACAATGTGCCTTAAATGGCTAATAATATCTTAAATAAATAAATAAACCTGTTAATTTAAATGCATATTGAGGTTAAATAATCATTCCAATGTGTTTGTACTATTAAAGTACTATATAATATTACAAAAATATTCGAAATTCAAATGCGACCATTGTTAAATATAACATAAAAGTGTACCTAGACGTAAAACATAAATATGTGTTTTTCTTTTGTTTAACTTTATTATTTTTTCTGTGTTGTAAACCCTACTTTGTGACAAATCCACTCGTACATAATATCGGCTAATCATTAAGTCCTAGATAAATGGGAAGACTGGTCTCCACGACACAGGGAATCCTAGTGTGGAGTCCAGTGATGCTGTTTGAAATTATAAATAATAAAATATGAGACGTATAAAATATGTAACAAAACATAAACTAAGTCAGTATCTGTATGCTTTTTGAAGTGAATAAATATTTCTTATTTTTATTTCTATGATATTTTCTATAGTCTGGTTGCAAACCGCAGTCCTTTAATTTTATTAGTTATAAGAAGGTGTTTTTGACCATCTCCTGATTTGGTATCCTTTGTGACCTCTTACGACACCCACGGGACGATATAGGGTAGTGGACATTCTTACACCGCCATACACGGTTGCAGTCGTTTTATCCTATCCTATAATATTAAACGAGCAATTCTTGTATCTATATATATATATATATATATATATATATATATAATTGGGATCTAGGAAACGGCTCCAACGATTTTCATAAAATTTAGTGTCCAGGGAGTTTCGGGGATAATAAATCGATCTAGCTAGGATTTATTTTTAGAAAATGTCTTTTTGTCCGTGTTTTTAGGCAATGAAAAACTGCTACAATATCGTTAGAATAAGAAGGTAAATTTTGACAGATTGTTAATGATTACAAATAGCTTAATTGGTATAATGAGCGGTCACAGAATCGTAAAACCCCGGTTGTATCTAAATATAATTTCCAAAACACACGAATTAAAAAAAATCGAGCGAAAAATACCGAGCAAAGCTCGGTCAACCGGGCACTTTAACATAATATCTAATATGGTATGTGAGGGTAATATATGATAGGAGGAGGATAGAGACAAAAGCACGATGTTGTATATTATAACTAATATATTAAGAAAAAAATAGCAAACAAGCTTTGGCAATAATTAGGAACATTTTGAAAAATCAACTTAAAAAAAACTAACTACACTACACCATACTAAAATTGACCAAAATATTTACTATAATATCAACTGTCAAAATGGCGTCGATAAAGCATCGCCCTTTTCAACCTTTATTATTTGATTGACCAATGAAGAGCTATCTTATCACAAAGCCATCATCTATGCAAATAAGGCTGTAGTTTATGAGTTATAAGAAAGTGACCAGATTAACCGGATGAGCATATTGCCCTCAGGTACTATAGTTGTCTGATAGCAAATACAATATAGCATTAAGTCCGCCCATTTTACCATCAATACAATGTGTTTATAATAAAACATAATTAATAGATTTTTTTACCAAAAAATAGCATACATTCAAAATTCGAATAGTAATAATATTTATTTCTCATCACAAACGACATGGAAGACAGATTAGTGTTACATTTCTATTTTAACAATATTATGTTATGAATTTTCTAGGCACATGACATATTTATATAGATACATACCTAATATACTTATATCTCATTAGTTATGGGTAGAAATTATATCGTATAGAGCCAGTTAACAGCTCAGATACAAAGAAATAAATAAAATAAAAACCATATATACATTCATATATGTGAGGGTGTGACTGTATGTCCGTGTGTATGTTTGTGTATATTTATGACATTATTTGGAGTTTATTTACAGTGTCTGTGTACGAGAATGTCTGAAGATATTCCACGAGTCTATTTTAACGAGACTATTTTAAGTTCATTTTGATTACCTACCTAGATAATAAATTTGGCCAAGAGTAGGAACAATTTTATTATCAAGCCAAAACTGAGCGCTGACAATTTGACAGGTTGAATTACTTTTGCCGCCAGAATCAATTGAATCGAATAATAATGGAAGATTGGGTTTCTTGAGATTGATTCACGGATTCACGTATTGACCGTAGAGAATTGAATGGTGAAGGGACTGGGTAGTTTTTAATTATTTTTTTTACTTTAAATGGAATATTATTCATGAGTAGACATACGATTTACTGCACTTTTATTTAGACATTTAAAGTTATATCTCAAGCTGATATTTTTAACTGCACAATATTTATTATAAATTTAAAAATGTGGTATAAATACTACTCTTTTTTTAATTGTAATCTAATTTGTAAAGACGTTTTAATATATAAATTGCACATGGATAAACATCTCGACACAAGTAATGTTTGTCTCCAAATGTTAATGTTTGTCATAGAAATGCTCGTTCCATGCGGGAATTGAACTCGCGCTCTGTCTCAGTGCTTTATAACAGAAAAAGTTCTGAACGATAACGGACTTTAAGCACCTACAACTATGCATACCAATATAAGATTTTCGGTGATTACGCCCTAAGTAAATTCAAATTAATTATAAGTTTTAAAACCAGCGTACATATTAAATTTTTGAAAATAATTTTAAAACGTATTGCAATATTAAAAAATGTAATCCAACCGGATACTTATCCCTAATTAAGGAGCAGAAACAGAAACATTGTCACGGGCCATTATGCGACGGCTCCACAAAGTGTTCAGCCCGTCAATACGTACGAGTCACCCGTCATAAATAGGCCGTGGTGGCAACTGAGCCATTCAGTCGCGACCGTCTGCGACCGTTTGTTTTGATAACACCGCTCCACGTTAAAAAAAATACACTTGTTTGTGCTGTCACATGTTTGTTAAGATAACGCCTGGGATTGAGAGTCAAGTGAGGAAGAGAAGTTATACGTCAGTTTTGCACGTCTCACAACGTGAGGGAGTGCTCTACTCTAACTCTAACTGTACCTCAATTTCGCTAAATTAAATCGTTCTTATACTTTCAGCTAGACATAAAACCATATTCTTATTAACAGTACAATAACTATAGACAATAAATTATAAGGTTAGTTCATTTTCTAATTGATTCACTTTAGATAACAAACCAAAAATATAACTGAAAAAATGGATGGACTACCGTCCGTTGGTCTGTGCGTCAGTGAGTCTTCTCGCTTAATAGAAATGTAAGATATATAGTATTAATCTATTAATTTTATGTTCATCTCTTAATTTTTTATTTTAAATTTTATTTTTTAATTTAAATTTTTATGACAATAAGCGTGTGAGGCGTGCACATTTGGATTTTTCCAAAAAAATTTCAAATCACCCCTACTTATATCTACCATATTTCGAAATGCATGTAGGTATCTATTTATTGATAAATAAAACATGCCAAGTGAGTAAATATTTGGATGCTATACGCAAAGGATACGATTAGGAATTAGGATTGGGCTTACTGACAAACTTCACTCTTCGCACTCTAAATGTTAATTTTCATTTTCATGACTCCCATATTATAAGCTTATTAGACACCGCCATTTTATATTATGATTTACTTATTTTAAGAAAAATACAGCAGACGGTGGTAAAATATTAAATCAATAACAATTTAATTACGTTAAATATTCCTTAATTTTTTATAGAACCTTCAAAACGCACTAGAAAATGCACAATGTGAAACGAAACCTTTGACAGTCTAATAATAATAATACTCTCGTACGGGTATTGTTTATAAATACCTTTCAATTTCAATATAACCTTTAATTTTCCGAACGCAAGCCGCTAACAAAAAAAAAATATCTAAGAATGTAATAGAAACAGTTTTATCAAATAACACAACTATAGAATTACGGTCATTAATATCGCCCGTTCCATTCCTATTTCCTATGCATGTAATCAAATTGGAATGGCTCTGTTATTCTTACTCTGTTTCAATTTTTGGTAGCCTACACCCTGTTATTATGACTAGTTCTAGTAATGACTGCAAATGGATGAAGTTTGCATTTGTAATCACATCAGTAGTAATTTATCTACACCTGTTATCAAACCTGGAAATATTATGTTACTGCTGAATTTAGGATTGTTTCTTAATAACCCATAAATAAAACAGTTATTAGAGCTGTCGCGCGTCGCTGCTCTGATACTATGCAGATATATTATATACTATCTTTATAGGTATATTTCTTGTACCTACGTAGTGTCTTATGTTTTTTCTTTGTACTATTCATGTAATTACTATAATATTTGAGGGATGATTACAAATAAAATTTTATAAGACGGAAAAAATTACACTTCTATATACTACGAATTAATATGTAATAATTGCATTCATTATATTCTGAAAAGCTAAATTAAAGTTAACTATCAATCTATTCTAAACCTAATACTGATAGACATTCCTGTTTGTTATGTCATCTAAATGACTTATAATAAATTACATATAGGTATATACTATAGTTACTCTCTATGTGCTATAAATGTCAATATAAGTTTTTTGTTCGCCTTTTAAGCGTTCCTAAACTACTTACGATTATGATCAAACTTCGGTGAGTTCTTATCCGCGCTCCTGCGAAGGTTTTTGACAATAAGAATGACAAGAATATCTCCCAAGGGATATCACAACGCTCGATCCTGAGCCACCTGCAACCATCGACTTTCTGCATGTCTTACCAGGTCATCACTCCATTAAGTGGGGCACCTTTCTTTTCCATTGATTGTCAGAACTTAAAGCTAAATAGCTAATTCAACTTACTGATCTACGGCGTAATTCTATCACGCAGAGGAATTCCGAGCATAGCCCTTTCATAACTCGCTAAGCGAATTTAAGCTTCCTTATACAGCTAACAGCGAATTAACAGGCACTGATTATACTCGTATTTTCCAGTTTTGAGGTACATGTGACGAGAATATGTCTTATAATCTCCAAGACGTTGCTCAGCGAAGTTGAATTTGTCGATTGACCTCTCAGTGGAAGTTGCTCTAAGTATTGTAAAACAAATAAAAAAATAAGACAGGTCATTGCATTCGTATTTATTCTACATATTAAAACATTCCGAACACTATTTTCATTTGTATCAGTTTTTATAATTCGTGATCTAAAGCGTGATTAACAGCTCAGTAGTTAACACGTAAGTTCGCTTTCGCCACGCTTTTTTCGCTAAAGTTTCAATAGACCCGTACGATCTGAGAAAAGAGTGTTTTTCTACAAAATTCCTCCCATTTGAGCTCCGTAACGAGGTATCCGAACGAAACGTGGCAGGATATTCAATTTGTACTCGTTAAAGAGCTGTCCACGTCCATTGTTCACGAAACGCACGCACTAAATTCCCTTTTGATGCGGTCTCTAGACGACGTGTAAAGATTTATTTTATATGTAAAAAAACCTTATTTGAAAGCGGATTAATGAAATGGAAATTTCAATTATTGTTTATATAGCTTTTAATTTCAATTTAAAGTTAGCAACAGATAAAAAGGGGCAAAGAACTTAGGTAATGAAAATGTATTAATCTAAACTCAAAACATTATTGTCTGATGAGGGCTAATAATGTTTCGATCAACAGATGTCGCTAGTTGACACTGAGGTTAAGTCTTTTGTATCACAATGGGCATTTTTAAATGAGAAGTTAGTTTGAAATAAATGTTTAACAGTTGCTATATTACATTAATACAAAAAAACAATGCCTTAGTTGCTTGCTTTTTAATTTTTTGCCTATTTTTATTTTATTTTTTTTAATTTTTCTACTTTTAGGAATATCCGTAATGTGGTTTATTTATTTCTAATGTAATTACTATAAAATATAACTAATTCGTCTCATTTCTACAAAAAGTTGCGTTATTGAGCCTCTAATAAATCAAAAACAGAGCTACGTGCGTATCGATCCGACGCGACGTTGGCTTCGCAAGCTCGCGACTTCAACAGCATTGACTAAACAACGCCGACACTGCTGAGTAACGAGATTCCAAAATGGTATCGGTATTAACTATATTGGTTATCGCTTATTTAAATTAAGTACCTCTATAACTGTCTCTTTCTATGGTAATTTATTGCAAAGAGCGAGATCAATTATAATCATATCATAAGCACTTACGCCTGTCACCTAGAAGGGTAGGGTAGGCAGAGACTACGGACTTCTATCCTGCACGATCCCGAAACACCTCTCTCGCCTCATCTACATCCATATACCTACATGCTCGTCGGTTAAGAATACTTTTAGTCTAACTCATCTTCAATATACCGCCAGTTTGGTCCATATACTTTCGCCTAAGACGTGATTTTCCGACTCTGCGGTTCACTTCTGCAAAATAAATTTGCTCTATCACTTTCAGAAAGAGCAACTTCAAGCATTTCTTAAATTGACGGCGGTTTTCATGAGAAAGGACCTAAGTGTATAATGTATGGGTATCGAATACTTTTGCTTACTTCCAAACGACACACGAAACACTTGACAATCGGATCTGTAAAAGTAAAGTGCTGTCGATTAAAAGAAATAATAAGAATTAAGTTATACTGCAGAAGAATAAAATTAAAAAATATGTACAGTTTTTACTGAATATAATTAACATAACAACAACCGATGGACGAGTGCAGCATACATGAAAGGTCAACTTTGATGACACACACCTTTAAACACAGATTTAATTATGGACATTTTACAAGCGCGTTCCCTTTTTCAAGATCATAGAGCATAGACTAAAATGGGCCGGTGGCCCGCGTTGCTGTATGTTCTAGATAGATATAAAAACATTAAATACAATAATGATAAGATAAAACGAATAAAGATTTAACTATTTGAAATTTTATAGCAGTATATGTATATACACATAAGGCAACGTTATTCACAAATAATATATTGAGGTGCCTATCAAACGTCATTTCAAACCAAATTACCTACATCAAAGATTCCGATTTACAATGAAGCGACGACTTTTAAATTGTCTTCATTATTAATATGTCGTTAGAATAATAAAATCTAATGCGCTTTAGGTAGTGATGTCACAAATCGAGTCAGGTGCGTTCTGTTTTCCGTCATGACTGATTTGATATTTTTTGCGTCGTCATAACGATGTCTTTGGGTTTTTTTAGCAGTTAGCCAGTTTTATACAGTCCTAATTGAGGTCCAGATTCGCTAAGGATGCGATTAGGTCGTGATTAATACAGCTGTTTTGCCGTTTTGATGCCTTGGGTATTTAAATCGTATTTTATAAATTGTTCGCCTTTGTTAATTTTGACTTCTTCGAAAATATAACCATGACGGTGTACGAATGGAATTTGGAATATAATTAATGAAATACGTAAATTTATTTTTGTTGGATGAATATATGCAAATTACAAGTTTTTTTAAGTGATAGAGTGATGCTGCAATTATGATATGCTTGTAACAGGAATGGGTTGGCTCGACCGGGGAAGGATCACCAACCAGGACTTTTTTTTAACTGGAAATGAAGCTTTCCATCTTAGTCCTCAGGGGTGACAAGAATCTGTATTTTATTCTTAATAGTGGATAGATATAAATATCTATGGACCGCAGCATCTACTTTTCCTCAACGATATTCTGAATAATACACTAAAAACTTATTAAAAATATGTATTCAAAGAAAATAAAGATTAAGACTTCTAAGCGTATTAAACTCTTAGGTCTTAACCCATCAATCTCAATTTGCGACGTAACAATTTTGTAATCAGAAGAATTCATAATTCATAATTATTTATTTGCGTAGAATGTAGGTAGATATTACAATAGTATTATTAAATCATGAAAGTTCCTATACATTCTGCCTTGTCGAGGCGTGCAAATTTTGACTAATTATATACAACAATTTTTTTCGATGAATTTAACTTATTTACAAATATCAAAATGTTCATATGTAAAAACAGTAAAATTAACTAATTAATAATTATTCTATAACTATCAACAACAAAGAAACAAACTCTAAATAAATATAATTTATGTATGAAATATCTTCTTCATAATCGGTCCTTAAAAATCAACAGCATCCATGCCGCTTGGCGCTTGTAGATTGACGATCCCAGTATCAGAAGTTTCGTACCTTTGACGCTGCTTCTGCCCGCTGGCCTGAGTATTTCCGGTAAAATCGAGATGATTCTACCGTCAACTATCGGACGCTATAAGATATCTTATTATGACTATCCCATAGACGCCTCCGCTGTAGCACGAATGGGTCGAATCGACCGGGGTAAGGCCACACTCTCACAGAATAACAGCGTAACATATTAGCTTGATGCTGCTGTGTTTCTGGAGTGTGTTAAGAACTGGAGACTCTTTTTACTGGAAGTGAGGCATTCCATTTCTGTTCTCAGAGTTGACAACGCATCTACATTTTGATTCTCAATTGAGGATAAATGTAGATAGATGTCTATGAGCCACAGCATCCGTTTACCATCGGGTGGACTGTGTGCTCGTTTGTCACCCATATTCTATAAAAAAAATATTTGGGGTAAGTAACACTGTACTGTCAAAACCCTGAAAACTAGCTTAATCAGAATAAAGAAAATGCATATTATTTGCATGAGTGACTAAACAATATTCGCATTCAGGATAGTACTCTTTTATGTTTGGAAGGTACAAGGGAGTTACATTTTTATTTTCTCACTCAATAAACAAATACAAGAAAAATTTCTGAGGTGACTGCAAAATATCAAATTGTTGCCGAGTACCTAATTGATGAGACGTGGTCAAAAATTATTAGGGGTGGGTGTTGCGACGACGAACGATTTACAAACACCGTTATTGTGTTCTGCGACGACGAAACCGTTTTACGTCCTTGGTTTAAACTGTTTTCGTTGCATAAACCAGTCTACGAATTACTTAATGCGATTTTTTATTTTAAAATGAAAATACAGTCTAGAACGCAATGATACAACTATCTCAGTCGTCGCGTCGTCGTACTTACGTTCCGCGTTTTGTTGTAGTCTTTAGTTCCGCATTCGTTTACAAACGTTAGTATTTCGTTGATAGTTGTAAGTATAAGTATAAATAACATTTCCACGACGAAAATGCAATTCTATTCCATGTTGGATAAGTTTCGTCAAATAAACTGTCTTCAAAACAGTTGCAACGTCGACCGTTTTCTGCAACCGTTGTGGGAAAACGGTTGCGTTTCGTTCGTCAAATATTCTACAACGACCCACTACTAAAAACTATAACATTATTTAAAATAATTGCGACGCCAATTGCAATTACATGGTCACAAGTACCGCTTAATGAGAAGATAAATTACATTATATCTCTTCGCTACTCATGTTCGGTATTATGAATGTACATTACGTCGAATTTAAATTGGATTGTTTTGTATTCTTGGTAATGTTAACGGCGCTACACTATACGTGTATCCTGCGCAATTGACAACGTCGGGTTATATTATAAATGTTACCTTAATTAATTAGAGTCGGTCGGAGAACATCTTGTATGAATGGATTTTAGGACATTTCCTGTTAAAGCAACACTAAGACGAAGCAAGTTTAATAGAAAAAAGGCGAGACACAACGAAATTAATAAAAAATAAGCTTTTTGAATGGTTTAAACTACAAGTGTTAATTATAAATAGCAAGATAGACTTTTAAAATTTTAGTAGACATCATAAGCGTTGTTTTCGCGTGTATTTTGTCCGTATTCTTATTAAATATAATGCCGACATGCATATTAATTTTTTAATGGCTGGTTTAGTTTTTGAGTGACTAATGTTCACCAACAGTATTATTTGGCGTCCGAGATAATTGCACATTAATAATTTTAGTGCAAAATTCCAGCACTGACAAAGCATTACTTTTTAAACTTAGGCGTTACATAGGCAGTTTATGTTAACGACACGGATTTAAGCGCGATGGGTCATTTTTATTAATGTTTGCGGTAACCCACACATACTTAGTACCGCGCGGCCCAGTCATCTAAAGGAATTTATCTACGTAAAAGGGGGCTCTTATTTTTTACACGTAGATTATCCTAATAAAATAAAAATTGGATTTATGAAAGCTCATCAGAATAAGTTATTAACAATGTTTTTATTAACAATGTTTTTGTAAATTCATTTACTACTGACTTTTATTAAACTATTCCTTCGGTTATTCATTACTACTAAGTCTACTGTCAAACTCAAGCCTCCTCATAGATTGCCTTATAAGCAAAGATTTAAATAGTTAGATGGGCCCTTACCATAGTATGGCCCCTCCGAAATGTTTCCATTTTCAAATGAGTGAGCTCACTCATTCGCAATCAGTGCTCATTTGTGCGAAAGAGAAAGTAGTATACACAATTTCTATAAGATAATAAGAGATGACACTATTGCGTTAGTGTGCGTGCGTCAACGTATTGCAAACGAACACATACAAAAATAATGCCACAGTTTTCAAGGTGAAGGCGCATCTAACTATTCAAATCTTTGCTTATAAGGGAATATTTGCCATAATTGCTGTAGTTCATTTTTTGGCTGCCCATCGGCTGGTTTTAGTTCGGTTCGGGTTTCTCTCTGTCGCACCTTACTACACTCACGAGAAGTTATGAGATTTAATGCTAAAAATGTTTTTGTTACTTCTTGCAGTGTCAAAACCCAACCTCTTAGGGGAAATAAAAACTCAAATGGCTTAGCAAGATCCTCCGTTATTCCGAAAATATTGAAGCATTAATTTTGAAATAAATATATGGTAAAGTTGAGGATTAATGTTAAGGACTATGTTAGTCGAAAACACGATTCCGTAAAATTTTCTCGATAGAAAAAAATCCAAAGTTACCTCCAAAATAAATAATAAACCGCTGTTATTCATAAAATACTTTAAATAAGATCATGAAACTTTGCATACTAACTGAACTAACTATAAAGTAGTGTTTATGTTATTTACTTTATTTAAAATACCATTATTTTCACTGTAAAAAGAAATTACCTAAACTATCGGCGTCTTGAAGCTTGATTCCTGCCGCCCGGTCAGTTTCGCTTCGGACTTTGAAGGGGCAAGTTGTGTCGCTTACGATCAGAATACACATTACGCAGCAGGACGACGTAAAATTAAAATGGGAAAAAACCGTAATAAAAATAAGAAGCGAACTGGTTTGGCGTTAAGAAACAGGCATAAATATGATAAACCCAATGAAATAAGTATCTAACAACCTATCTACTTACAGATTAGTGATTACAAACATAGCATACGACGCGCGGGGAAGTGGGGGCGAAATTAGAATTTGAGATGATTTACTATATCCCCTTAATAAAAGGCTTTAGAAAATTATATAGACAATTTTATATAAATAAGTATTGATTGCTCTTTTAAACATTTAAATTAATTTATCAAAGCTTCGTAAATATTCTCTGATTTTTTAGAAGTAAAATAACAATCTATTAAATTATTAATACCATAATGAATGGGAAACTTATTACTTCAAACATTTTCTTATCGCAAAGAAAACCAATAAAAACGTTTCAGTTACGCAAAGTCCGTACCCATTAACATAAAACCATAAACTGAAACATTAACAAGTTAATTTCAAAAACAATTAAGAGTTACACGATTTTAAATAGAAAGTGGAGCAATATTTTGTTCTTGACAGTCATTTACAGATAGCGCTATTGTAATTTTATGTATAATCAATTTCCGTCGTTACACATAGACCATGGAGGTTAGAGAACACCTCCATGACATAGACATTAAATCAAAATAGACTATTAACGTAATCAGATAAAACTAATTTAACGACAATTACATAGATTACTGTATATATAATTATCATTATGGTAACATACTCATTTTATACAATGTTCGCAACGATTATTTTCTTTCTGGAAAGCTTTTTAAAACGGCCCGTATATTATTGAATGCTCGTTAAAATGTTACGATTCCGGGGTGTGTTTTTATTATATATTTTATGACAGGAGTGTTACATTTTAGCACTGCGGGCTCTTTATTACGGTGTCATAGACTCGAATACTCTTTTAGTACCTGATAACGAGTCGAAAGTCGGTTTCTACTTTTCTATCTATACACCATGCTAATAGATGCAGTTGATGTATATCTCTGTAACGATTTGATGCTTCTGTTGATGAAGAAAAATATTTCACACATTCCTATTACCTTATTAAATTAAACATAAATTCTACTATGTATTATTTTTAGATTATATATCTATGTTACGTGCTCCATATGACATGTACTGTACTGCTCCGTATCACATGTACGCATTACATGCACAAGCATGTAGTTTATAATTTAAAGTATTAGGTAGTACCCACAAAGCGATAGTAAAATGAATAGAAATACAATGTTACATTTTTTTTTATAGAATAAGGGCAAACGAGGACAAAGTTCACCTGATGGTAAGTGGATGCCGTGGTCAATAAACATCTCCCTCGGCGGTCCTCAATTTAAAATCAAAATACAGATGCTTTGTCACCCCTGAGGACTAAGGTGAACATTTTACTGGTAACGGGGCATCCTTTACCAATAAAAATGGTCTCCGGTTCTCTACACTCACCATACGAAACACAGCAGCATTAAGCTACTATTTTTCGCTGGTATTCTGTGAGAGCGTGGTCCTTCCCCGGTCGAGAGGACCCATTCTTACTGCAAATATAATATAGCTGCAGCGTGGCTCTACCACTTCAGAATTACTTTATGTCAGGAACGTAAAATGTTTCACTAACAAAACTTTTTCTTTTGTTTCAGATGGTCAGTCCAATCACCTTAACCTGTTCAACTCGAGGCCTCAACCAAAAAAGAAACGAAAATCCCGGACTGCGTTCACAAACCACCAAATTTTCGAACTTGAGAAACGTTTTCTCTATCAAAAGTATCTATCGCCAGCGGATAGGGACGAAATTGCCAGTTCTCTTGGTCTCTCTAATGCACAAGTAATTACATGGTTCCAAAATAGGCGAGCGAAGTTGAAGCGCGATATGGAGGAATTAAAAAAAGATGTCGAAAGCGCTAAAGTCCTTTCAGCGCATAAAACCTTCTTGGAGAACGTGACAGATTTGGGGATACTAAAGAAGAAGGCGATGAGCATAGGTGCGAGCGAAGAGGCCGCGACTAATTTAGTCGTGAACGCGTCCAAATGAAACGAGGTGGCGCGCTCGATCGCACCCGACGTCAGCTACGATCGAAGCGTGCTCGATTTTTAAATCGCTGCATGAGACTGTTTCTTGGATAGTATTCAATTATTCACAGACAAAACAAAAGTCTAAAGGGGCGTTAAAACTTAAAAACTACTGACTGTAGCTACTTGAACGACTAGGATAAAATGAAGATAATCATCAAAATTAACTAAACTGTATAAAAATAAAATCTCCTTTAATCACCTTGATGTTAAAATAGTATATCTTAAACATATATTATAAAAGAAAATTCTTAAAATTATATTGTCTTTCGAAACGATCGATAACCATGTTAGATGTTTTCATCTTCAATAAATAAGGATCGCGTTGTACTTCACTATTTATAGCATATTTAATAGGTATACATAATTAGCGTCTTTAAAAAGTAAAATTAACGAAGTAATATTTAGCACTTCTAAGTGCTATTTTTAATTAAACTTGTAAATACTACGTCTGTTTGTACAAAAATATATTATGAAGATTCTTCTTTTAAAATATAAATAAATGTGATAGTTGATTTTATTATTTAAGTACTTAATGTTTATAGAGATATTTCTAAATTATTTATTTCGATAGCACTGTCACTGATACATAAAATGCTAAAATGTTAAAGTCTAGTAATAAGTAACATAAACGATTATCTAACAGATATTAAAAGCTAATAGTTAACCGCGCAGTGCAATATAAATACTTTTGACTATCAGTGATATTGCTAATTCTCGAGTTACGTTGTAAATATTATAATTGTATAGTTAGATCGCTTAGTGTTAGAATATTTTAATATAGATTTAAGTAAAACAAAAGATGCTAATGCAATGGATATCGTTTACACTATTTTTCAATTAGTAAGAACGAACACTAATTCAAAATTAGTAATACTGTGTAATTTTAATGTCAATGTCAGTTAAACTTTTACACAATTCTAAAATCGGTCATATTAACTCCGCAGTAAAATTGAACCCGTACTTACTTTTTGTTTACCAAAACTTTTTTAATATAATTTTATAAAAAATGTCAGTCACTACATATATTGATAATATTTAATTACTTACCTTTGATAGATTTGGGCGGCTTTGTCACATTCCATTTATCAAATTCAAAAAGAGTAACTTACTGCGCCGTATTAAAATTTGTTTATTTTTTATCAAGTTGAGAATTCGAATTCGAGTTTATTTTTTTAAATTTTCTTTTGTAGTTTTTATTTGAAGATCTAAAAATTGCCAGCCGTTCCAAATAAATTCTTTTTTTCATCATAAGTATTTTTTTATTTATGTGAAGGTGGTCTGAACTGATAGGTATATTTAGTAACCTATTCAGTGAGTCATATCGAAAATGTAAATCGCATTGTTTTATAAAAAAACTTGGTCAATAAATTGTAGACCCTTGTTCGAATCCCAGGCATAGTCAGTAATTGTACCCGTTTTTAAAAAATTATTAGTGATAATGCATCTGATTTTTTTCTGAGTGTCAGCATACATTATGAAAAGAAAGAAGCACGAACCCATTCTTGGCTTCAATAATTTGTCAAGATAAACTTTCAAATGATCATTATTTCAAATCAGATTATCAGATAAAATAATAATAATATAATATGAAATCAAAGAAACGCTAATGCTCTTTTCATTCCTACAGTAAAACTTGATAACTAAAGCTAGCAACTTTATTTAAACCTTTTTTGAAATTTGTATCTATAATAGACTTGCGACGAATATTCGGCAGGACGATTTGTTGTACTCAAATGATTGGTAAAATAAAAATATTGATTTATGTTATAATAATGTACTTTTCTTGTAATCATTAAAGTATGTCTATTTACATGTTCGGTACATAATCAACTTCTGTATTATAAAAAAAAACTGTCAAATAAATGTTAAAAACTTAATTATATTAATTAAAGTGGAAGATTATGGTGCAGAAAAACCCATTCTTCTGCCTTTTCAGACAATAGTTTACTACCCTCCGACTACTTTACCCAGCTTCCGAAAAAAGACATTCTAAATAACACTACTTCCTTTCCGGCCGAATACTTTTAATCTACGAACTCGTACGGCCGAATATACTATTCGTTGTAAGTCTAATTTATAATTTTTACCTAAGTTGTACATTTATTGCCAAGGTTCTATAACCAAGTTTCCATTTCATCAAAAATCTATGCCCCGTTTTCTATCAGTCTTTAAAAGTCCATTGCTGGAAGTAGGCTTCTTCCATGGTAGGAAAGATTTGCTCCAATCTTCACGCTTGGCTGGCGGATTGTGGACAAAGACACTTTTGACCATGCTTCCTTTTACTGGCTTAAGTATTTTATACCAGATACATACGGAAAGGTCTAACGCCATCTAGCGGAAGCCATGACACATTTCTGGTCGGCTTGTACTCTTACAACATCCGCTGAACAAAATGAGCTGATTCTTTTGAACCGGCACCGGACCTTACGATAAAAAATTCTAATTTTTAAATATTATCTATATCTATCAGTTCAGACTAACTCTTACAAAACACAAAAACCTTACACTTATCTGTGCAATAAATTTTGACACATTCGATTTCACCTGTATTGCCATATATTGCAGTAAAAGCAAATAATAACACTAATATAGAATGTTTAATACATCTTCAAACCATTAGCCTGAATTAATGATGCTTAACATTTGAATTATTAATGTAGCAATTGCAGGTCATTCAACTATATAATAATAATGTCCTCCAGACCGAATTTCGGTCATAGCGGTCTGACAGGCTGCTCACTACACAAGTGCACTCTCTATTTCCTCACTTATATTATTACGTTCAAACGTTCACTTTTTTAATTTCAAATTAGTAAAACAAACAGAAATAATACACCTGATTTACGATGTGAAACAAATTTATGAAAATTCATATTTTGCTTGAATGTGACAAAATATTTATTAAAAAACGCATTGTTCCTACTATACTTGCAGTTACTTAATAGATGTAAAGTTTATGCTAGCAGCACTCGACGTGTGCTTCTGCAAATCATGTGAATATCGATTAGTGTAAATAAATAGATACGTGTTCTTTTGTGGTGGTTTCTTTTCCCTTCCGCTTTCTGATTTTCTGTTTTATTAACAACTAGTAGATATATTATGATGATTTGAGCGCTATTTTTTATAGAATAAGGGTTACAAACGAGCACACAGTCCACCTGATGGTAAGTGAATGCTGTGGCTCATGGACATCTACATATAACCTCGATGAATTAAAATGCAAATGCGATGTCACCCCTGAGGACTAAGATGGGATGCTTCGATTCCAGTAAAACGGGTCTCCGGTTCTCTACACTCACCATACGAAACGGAGCAGCATTAAGCTGCTATTTTACTTTGGTATTCTGTGAGAGCGTGGTCCTTCCCGGTCGAGCCGACCCATTCGTGCTTCAACCATAATATAGCTGCAGCGTGGCTTTACCACGTATAAAGCTGAGCTGTGGCTGCACATAGTTGTATGGTGTTGTGATGAGCATGATTATTAAATCCATGGAACTACGAGTAACTTACGTTGAAATTTGGAGTAGCTTAAACTTAAATTTATAATATAAAACTAATATCCAAATCTGTGTGTGATATTTCTTTGCAATTTTATTCTCATCTACTATAATAAGTATTGGCCTTTTTATCGTACCTATAAGGGTGACAAACGAGCACACAGTCCACCTGATGGTAAGTGGATGCTTTGACTCATAGACATCTATATTTATCCATAATTAAAGCACTAGTGGGAATTCACTGGATGGACTTGCCCACGGGCGTGTCTGCAGACATGCCTGCCGGACTTCGCTACTAAAGCTCTGTGCAAAGTTTGATAGAGTAGCGCCGTCGCAGTCGATCTGGCAGATTTGCCTGTTGAACGTCCGCGCGATCTCATTTTGTCAGCGCGAGCACTGACATGCCTGAACGTGAATGCGTACCTACAGTCTGTTCTGTTTATTCACAGCGACATCGACCACTGCACTCGGCCTTTTATTATTATGAACTTTAGAGATTTTTAATTTGCAATGAGTTTTAATGGTAATAAAATATTCTGGGAAGAGTTTATACGATTCTATATCCATGCGCAAGTAATTGTACAGGTCTCCTGGTTCATCGATTACTAATTCTTTATGTAAATTGATATGACTAAACTTATTTCTATTTTTATACCATTCTTTGCACCAAATTATGCTCGCACAGTCTCTTCTCCTTCCGATTCTCCACTATGCTGACGCAAGCTATGTAGACATAACTAAAGACTAACTAACTAAGATTGAGAGACTTCAAAATACTAGTATTCGGTTCATATTTGGATTGCGCAAATTCGACCATATTTACCAATTTTGCTCACGTCTCAAGTGGTTACCTATCCAATTTCGCCGGAACATGCATATTCTTTCCATTCTCTACTGTGTCTTATATCACCCTTTTACTTCTCCTTATCTAAAGGAGAAGTTTAGTTTTGTTGGGCTTCCAGGGTAACCTCCACGCTCTTCAAGAAAACTCATTTTAACTCTTACTTTTACTGTCCAGTCTATTAAGCTCTGCTCTACCTTTGCATATACGCGAAGCACAAACTATTGTAGTCTTTAACCTCTTTAAACGACTTCTTAAAGAGCATTACCTGTCTCAATCGTTCGAACACCATTAGGATAAGTGATGTGATTATGTAGTTTTTGTATTTATTTGTTCATGATATTGTTTTAGGAATATATTTGAGGATATATATATATATATATATATATATATATATATATATATATATATATATATATATATATATATATATATATATATATATATATATATATATATATATATATATATATATAAGGGTTTTTCAACAAGAACTTTGTTTTCTAAAACAAAATAAAACAAAGAGTTTAGATGAAGATGATTAAAATTTTTATTGTATTACGAAGAGAAAAGTTCGGCAATTATGAATGAAAAATGATATCTGGCAAATGTCCACCACGACCACGCTGACAGATGTCGATTCTTTCATCAAAGTTTTTAATCACTTTTTGGCAAAATGGCGGGTCTATTTCGTTAATCACGTCACGGATTTTGAGTTTTAAGGCCGCGATGGAATCGATTGGCTCCGTATAGACTCTGTCCTTAACATAGCCCCACAAAAAATAATCCAGTGGTGTTAAATCACACGATCTGGCTGGCCATTTAACAGCTGAATTTCGTGAAATTATGCGATCGGGAAATTTGGTTTGCAATAAATTGATCGTTTCGTTGACTGTGTGACATGTGGCACCGTCCTGTTGAAACCACATGTTTGTCTTATCGATGTCATCAATAATAGGCCAAAATTGAGATGTTAACATCTCGCGATAGCGTGATCCATTGACCGTTACCGCATTTCCAGCCTCATCTTCGAAAAAAAAAACGGCCCAATCACGCCTCCAGACCACATAGCGCACCATACAATGACACGTTGAGCATGCAAAGGCTTCTCAATAATCGCTTTAGGATTTTCAGAAGCCTAAATGCGGCAATTTTGCTTGTTGACGTACCCTTTTTTTTTTTGCGGATGGAAAATCATCTAATGACGCCTTACGCTCTGGGTGGAGCGTAAGGGAGTGTCAGACTTTTACTGACTAAAAACCATCCGTGTTCCTTCAGTGCCCTTACGTTCCGGAGCCGCGGTATCTCTTTCGAACAGCCCGCAGCCCCGGCAGGCGTCGGCCCTTGCGGGCCCCTTCACGCTGCTGACAGCTCTTTGAGGCGCGCGTGGAACAAAACGCGCCGTCGACACGGCCTGTCGTCGTTAGACGGACGGACGGCGAGCTACCCACTGCTCGCCGTCCACAGGCCCGCGCCTACGGTGGCCGGGGGCCACGCCGTAGCCCCCGACGCCCGGGGCGTCTCCCGCGGCGGCCGGGGAGGAAAGCTGCTGCTCTCTCCTTCTCCCGCTCCGCCACCTCCTTCGCTAGCATCACTGCTTCGGAGAAGGTGGTGACGGCATCCCATTCCGTCTCCGAAGTGCATGGCCTCGGACTTGTGCAGAGCCACCTCGAGACCCAGTTGTCGAATCCTCTCAACGACTATCGCAACCCCGCGTGTCATAGTTTCCGCCGCCGCCTCGTACGACCCCCCTTGTGCCAGTATCAGCCTGTCGTCAGCGTAGCAAACTACGCTGACGCCGGTAGGGAGGTCGGCGCGCAGCACCCAGTCGTAACCGATGTTCCACAGAGGTGGCCCCAGAACCGAACCCTGTGGGACACCGCACGACATCTCTCGCCGGTTCCACTCACCGTTGCCACCTGGATAGATGACGGCCCTGTCCGTCAGGTAGTCCCCGACTATACGACGGAGATAGGTCGGCACCCGGTGATACCGGAGTGCCTCCCTAATGCAGCTCCAGGGCATGGAGTTGAAGGCGTTGGCGATGTCGAGAGACACTGACAAGACAACCCCCCCCTGGCCACTGCATCCCCCGTCGTGAGGGCTCTCACGCGCATGATGGCGTCCACCGTAGAGCGCCTCTTGCGGAAACCAAACTGGTGTTCCGCAAGATCCGGCCCCGTCCCCGCAAGGTGCTGGGAGAGGTGGTTTGCAATGACTCTTTCAAAGAGCTTACCCACCTCGTCGAGCAGCACCACGGGCCAGTATGCGGACGGAGAGCCCGCAGGGCGCCCCGGCTTCCGAATGAGGACCAGCTTCCCCGTCTTCCAACGAAGCGGGAATTGGCCTCCGAGGCCAGGACCCAGGCTTTGCCGGGCAAGCCATCGGGTCCTGGGGCGGTATTCCTGGCCTTGAGCCTACGTACCGCCACCCTCAGGTCTACCCCGGTCCCTTCCGGGATGTCGTCGTCGTCGTCCTGGTGGTCCGCTTCCGGCACCGCAGGTGGCGGAGCCATAGGCGGGGGCGGATGTTCCCCTCGCGCACGGAACAGAGCGCTCACCACGTCCTCCACGAGCTGGGGCCGGAGACTTTGCGTCAGCGGGGGGGCCCAGGTGCGGAGTTTATCCCGCACCATCTTGTAGGGGCGCCCCCACGGATCTCTGTTGAGAGTCTCCAGCATCTCCTCACGGGCCCGATCCCGGGCCCGCAGGACACCCTCCCGGAGGGCGGTCTTCGCCGCTCTGTATCCCTCGTACAGCTCCGCCTCAGTGGCTGCCGCATTCGGTGGACGAATGCGGAGCCTGCGATGCCTGGCGTACAGGTGCCGCGCGGCGACACACGCCTCGCGCAGAGACGTCAGCTCACGCGACCACCAATACACCTGACGCCGGGCGCTTCCTGGCCGGACGCGGGGCATTGCCACGTCACATATCTCGGACATGGCCTCCTGGAACCACCCTGCCTCGTCATTGACGTCGGCAGGCCTGTCCGGTGATGACACCCAGGCCTGCACGATCGAGGCTTCCAGGAGGAGCTCCCGGTCCAGCTGCTTCAGCGCCCAACGCGGACCACTCGGGGCCTGTTGGACTGGCGCGCTCGAGAGCTGGGTGAAGACATCAAACCGGATGTACCGGTGGTCGGAGTAGGTCTCCACCCCCTCCATGACACGCCAGTCAATGGCACGCGGCGACAGAGCGGGGCTAGCGAACGAGATGTCCACCACCGACTCGCCCCGCATCCGCACACACGTGGGGACAGAACCCCGATTTAGGACGACCAGGCCTGTCTCCAGAGCCCAGTCTTCCACCATCCTACCCCGCACATCTGTACGACGAGAACGTCAAGCGAAGTTCTTGGCATTGAAGTCCCCGAGGACAAGTACGGGGAGGGGATAAATTCCGACTACGACTGCTCTCAGCTCTGCAAGAGAGTTGTGGAGCTCGGCGAGAGATCAGTTCGGGGAGAAGTACACCCCCACAACGACGAACTCCCCGAACCGTGCTGCTACGCACCCTTGACCCCTCCTGACACCTTCAAGGGTCGGGGTACCAGCGGCGGCCGAAGAGATGATGGCCACTGAGCCGTTAAGGTCCGCCACCCAGTCCTCCCTAGGCCAGACAAAATACGGCTCAGCGACCACAGCGATGTTAATCGACCACTGCGCCATGCTCTGGAGCAACAGATCCTGAGCGCAGGCGCATTGGTTGATATTCGCCTGGAGGAAGCTTAATGGGGCCGTTATAGGCATTCCATTTCAGCTTCCTTCACGGGGGGGCCCTCTGCGGGCGTCGGTGTCGCGGCGGCGGCGGCGGCGACAGTGACAGCGGTGGCAGTGGCAGTTGCGGCTGCGGCGGAGGCCACAGAGGCGGTGGCGGCTTTGGCCCCTACCCTACCCGCGGCCTTGGCCTTGGCGGGTGGCACGCAGGCCTTGCTTCCGGCCCGGTGATCGGCTGGCTTGCCGGTCGCCGCACATGCATCACAGTGCGGCGTGGCGCAGCAGGTCGCCGATATGTGTCCGTTGTTGACGTACCCTGACAAGTGAAAATGGAATTGAGCGAATCTACGGCGATGTGAATGGTCGGTCAGCTTCCACCAGTTGAACCTTGTAAGGCTTCAAAGCCAAATCCTTACGCAAAATTCGCCATGTGGTGGTTTTGGATAATCCCAATTGTTGAGAACGTCGAGGAATTGACAAATTTGGATCTTCTTTATCACTGTGGCTCACGGTCGCGATGTTTTCGGTTGAACAACCCGGTCGAACACGCGTTGGTGTTGGCAGATTTTGTACCGAGCCTGTCGATTCAAATTTAGCGACCAAATTCTTAATAGCGGTCTCAGAAGGACGATTATGTTGTTCGAAAATATTACGAATTTTACGAAACGTAACTTCAACAGAACCACCATTTTCATAGTGGATTTTAATTATTTTAATGCGATTTTCGAGCGAAATTGAATTCATTGTAGCAATTGCCAAAGCATCTACTACGAATAGGTCAAAAAACTAAATGTCAAAACTGTCATGTTGTTGGTGTTGCCCCAATTGAAATACAAAGTTCTTCTTGAAAAACCCATTATATATATATATATATATATATATATATATATATATATATATATATATATATATATATATATATATATATATATATATATATATATATATATATATATATATATATACGTATGTTTATGTATATCGTATTTTTTAAATGTATTAGTTATTTATATGTTATTTTATTGCATGTATTGATATTATATTCTATTTATAGTGCACCACCTACCTAGTATTCACTGTTTTATTCCTTTACACCTTTGGTTGCCTGGAAGAGATCGCTATGTAGCGATTATGCCGCCAAATTGTACATGTAATTTGCTCTTTGTTATGTTCTTTGTAAATTTGTTAGTGGTGTGCAATAAAGTATATTCATCCATCCATTAATAATAAATAAATAATAAGCATTGCAAGTTGTCATCTTAATGTGAACGCACAACTAATCACGTAGCCGGTCTAAAACACACTGTGGAGTCTGTGTAGTGTATTGCGGCGACAGACATGCCTGGACGAACAGCCCGTGGGCATGTCCGTCTAGTGAATTCCCCGTACGAATAAAAATGCAGATGCATTGTCACCCCTGAGGACTAAGATGAAATGTCTCGTTTTCAGTAAAAAGGGTCACCGGTTCTCTACACTCACCATACGAAACACAGCAGCATTAAGCTGCAATTTTACTCTGTTATTCTGCGAAAGCGTAGTTCTACCCCAGTAAAGCTGACCCATGCGTGCCACAACCACAATATAGTGGCAGCGTGGCTCTATCACGTATATCCTCATGAATATTATATTTGGTTGATAATGATCGAATTCAGCTGACAGAACATCATAATCAACATAATAATAAAATGTTCAATACGTTCTTCGTTACATGACATGTTATCTAACCGACTTCGCAAAAGGAAGAGGCTTCGCAAAAGGAGGAGTTTATCAATTCGACTATACTTTGCTAATTTAATGTAATGTAAAAAATACAAACAAAATAACTTGTCGAGACTATTCAATCGAATTAGCTGAATTTCTTTAATGAAAATATATTTTCACAATGGTCACCAAATATACCTATTAATAATCACAACTGATTATTATTGAAGAGGTTTTTTTTAAAATAATGACCATACAATAAACATATTTTACTGTATTTAGAACTATTTCTTCTTTATCATCTAAACTAGAAGAAGCACTGGTAGACATGTTCCTCTCTTGTTGAAGGAAGAATTTTCCTAAGTCATTTTTGGGAAAAGTACCTACACCAGAATCAGACAAGCTTTGTATTATACACAGTCTGTTTGTTTACAATGATAATGAAGCAAAGTAGCGCATTTGGAAAACATAATTTTTATTAAATTGGGAGGGAGGGGTCTTTGTTCAGCGGTGGATTTTGATAGGATATAATGAAGAATCATACCTAAATGATTTTTAGGGTTCCGTAGTCAACTAGGAACCCTTATAGTTTCGCCATGTCTGTCTGTCCGTCTGTCCGTCCTCGCTTAATCTCTGTGACCGTTAGCACTAGAAAGCTGAAATTTGGTACCAATATGTGTATCAATCACGCCGACAAAGTGGTAAAATAAAAATTGGAAAAAAATGTTTTATTAGGGTAGCCCCCCTATATGTAAAGTGGGAAGTGATTTTTTTTAATTTCAACCCTAACGTGTGATATATTGTTGGAAAGGTATTTAAAAATGAATACGGGTTTTCTAAAATCATTTTTGGATAATGTCAATAATTTCGGAAATAATTGCTCCAAAAGTAAAAAACTATGTGTCTCCCCCCCCCTCTAACTTTTGAACCATTAGTTTAGAAAATATGAAAAAAATCTGTAAAGTAGAACTTTATAAGGACTTTCTAGGAAAATCATTTTGAACTTGGATGGAAACAACAGTTTTTGTACAAACTCATAAGTGGGAACACTTATTGTGACGGACGGGAAACTACGGACCCCTACACTGAGCGTGGCCCGACACGCTCTTGGCCGGTTTTTTTCAATGCCTGCGCGTGATCCTTAACCGAAATACACTCAAAGTTCGTATTGAAACCTTTTCTCACATTATGAGGTATTTAAAGAAAGAAAACAGTCATCAGTCAATCACGTAGTGGTAAGTGGTAGGAGACATTCTGCAGTTATATTATGGTTGTAGTACGAATGGGTTAACACGACGGGGTAGGACCACGCTCTCTGAGAATACCAGCAAGAAATATGCCGTTGTGTTTCGTATGGTCAGGTAGAAACCAGAAACCTTTTTTACTGGAAACTGAGCATTCCACGTTAGTCCCCTTGGAGTGACGACGTATCCGAATTTTGAATCTTAACCGTTGACAAATGTAGATGTCTATGGGCCACGGCATCCACTTACCATCAATTACTATATTATTACCGTCAACTACAAACTATGTGCTCGTTTGTCACCCTTATTCTATAAAAATAAAAAATAAAACTAGCCCACCACTGAACTTGGGTCACTCACATAGTACAGAGGTTTTTTCATCACCTTATATCATCATTTACATCCGTCTTTTAATAGAGGACTGTTCGTCCGTCCATTACAACCTATAAAAGTCTATTGCTGAACATAGTACTCCTCCATATATTGCCTGATGGAGGAGCGGGGGAGGGCAAGATTTAGCGCCATCTATTAAAAGTCACATCTAACAGGGCGTAGTTGTTAGACGGGAAATGAAGCTGCAGGCTTTAGCAGATTTGACAGCATACAGGCAACTGAACACTCAGATCTCCAAATACATGCGGCGGAACTTACGCAACTTCAATACAGCTCGTATTGAAGAAGCTATCGAGTGGAAGCAGGGCTCCAAAGTCTTTGCCGGAGATCTGTCTGACAGAGAGAGCCAACTGATGAAGCTGAAGACCGAGTATGGCAGTATGGTTTCCGGAACCGGTTCCGGAACGGAACCGAATTGAGAGGTTTTATGGGTAGCTGTACACCTCACTCATCGTTGGAGCCACACGCAAATTTGAGTAACGATCCAAGAGCAAGTCTTATCCGACACTATTCCGATGGTATACCGGACGCCAGTCTGAGCGAAATTAGAATAGCTCTCCAGCACCTTAAAATCGGCAAGGGCCCAGATGAAGATGGAATTACAGCGGAGCTTCTGAAAGCGGATGAAAAACCGGTACTTGTAGCCCTTCAGAAGCTCTTTATTTCGGAAGAATTGTGGTAGTCTTGTTTTTAAAGAAACGCGATAACGCCCTCTTGAAGAACAACAGACCGATTTCCCTTCTGAGGCGCGTCTACGTGCTATTTTCGAGAGTCATTACGAATTGTCTTGCACGCAGACTCGTCAACTTCCAGCCTCCCGAACAAGCCGGTTACCGAATAGGTTTTAGTACCATAGACCACATACATACCTTTCGGCAAATTCTACAGAAGAGCGAAGAGTACAATCTGCCACTTTAACTTGCGTAGGTATGTAGACTATTTTTTATAGGAAAGGAAGCTAACGAGCATACGGCTCACCTGATGGTAAGTGATTACCGCCGCCCATGAACAACTGCAACACCAGGAGAATTTCAGATGCGTTGCCGGCCTTTTAAAAGAGAGTAGGCTCTTTTCTTGAAAGTCCATAAGTCTAATCGGTCCGGAAAAATCTCTGGTGGTGGTCGATTCCACAAGGAAGTTGTGCGAGAAAACTTCTTTTAAGTCGCACAGTGGTGGACCGCCAGTCATCCAGATGGTATGGATGGTATCGCAAGTTTTGTCGCGATGTGCGATGGTGAAATTGTGCGCCTGAAATTAGTCCGAACAATTCCTCAGAGCACTCCCCCTGTGGCCGTGGTAGATGCGATAAAATACGCAAAGAGATTTATTTATTTGTATTACGTTATTTGTCCGCGATGGACTCCTAAACTACTTAACCGATTTTAATCAAATTTGCAAACCTTGTGCAGTTTGGTCCAACTTGAGAGATAGAATAGTTTTTTTCCCATGAGTTACCCACAATTTTTTTTTTGCGAATTTAAGGATTTTTAATAGGACGTGACAAAGGGTCGTCGAAAAGGGCAGAACAATGTCTGCCTGGCAAGTTAGTATTATTTATATTTCTACTGGTAACAGGACTATTTTTCTGCCTAAGAGTCCATCTCGGTAGGTACCGCCCTTTATTTTACTACTCCAAGCCAGCGCTTAACTACAATCCCACCTGATGGTAAGTGGTGATGTAGCCTAAGATGGTGAAGCGCACTGACTTAACAAAAGCCTATTTACTCTTGACTTGAAGACACCCACACCGTAATCGGATGGAAAGATAGATATGCTGGCAACTTATTCGACTCCTTTGATATATGCATGATGAACGATTTAGCAAACCGTTTGGTTCGAGCGCGTGGTAAGTCTACAACGAAAGGATGAAGACTAGCCAAGCGCCTGGTTGTGCGATGGTGGAAGAAAGAGGTAGGAATTAAATGATGCAATTCTTGCGCACTCTCTCCGAAACGCATACTGTAGAATACCGAAAGGCTGGCAGCTTGCGCATATGTTGAGGTTGGTAAGATTGGTTTTAATCAGATTCACCAATTTCCTCTAGCCTCTTAGCGCGCCTTTTCTCCTGGTCCGTTAGCTTTATTCATGTCTAGACTCTGCAAGATTTAAGAACCTCCTTGTTTGTTATACAAACCTCCGATATAGAGGTAACGGTCTGAAATCCCGCAGTAAGGTAATTCAGGTGGAACGTTGTAGCACCAGAGTCCAGACGCGAATTGCAGGCAAAGAGAAACCCAAATAAGTCCGCTTTCTCTTTAGCCGTATGCGCTGTATTCTATCCGGTTTTACCAGTGGAGGTAGTGTTGACCGATAGAAGCTTGTCTAGACGACTTTGGCAAGAGACTAAGAAACTCTAGTCCGAATGGTCTGGAAGAGAGTTTTGCGCCAATATATATTTAATGCGGTCGAGACTGGCTTTCGGCAATGCTTTTTTGTAGGACTTGGAGGCCTGTTTGAAAGCTCTCTTCTTGTAGCTGATATCCGAAGCCTTGCAGTCCAGAGCCGTGGTAGCACAGGGGCTAAAAGGGTTCGATCCCCGCCGGCACCAATTGTTCATTGCAGATTAAAGTGCTGAATTAACATGTGCTCGGTGGTGAAGGAAAAAAAATTTGCTGACGCCCATTGGGACAGCGCAGCGGACATTTTCTTGCCCTAAAACACTTTCAGAAATGAAAGGAGGCCTGTGTCCAGCTGTGGAACGTATAAACGCTGCAACTTTTTGTGGTCTCGAGCGTCAATCCAGGATAGAAACGCTAAGTGCTTGCGCTTAAAGCTGAGGCTTTAGCTAAGGTGCATTCAGCATTAAACCAAAAGCGATCTTTGCTACCGGTGAGAGCGCCAAAAAATAAAATACTCCATCGTATGACGCAACACATCGGTTATCGGATCCGCGCAACCCGACGGATCCGTAGAAGAAAAACATACCCCCTCGCCAAGGATAGGATCGTCATAACTGTCTGGTTGTAGTATGCAGTCAGCAAAAGGTCAAGCAATTGGCTGTGACCGTCTACGTAGGGTACCCTAGTCGCTTCCCTCACCAGCTGGGAAAGACCTAGCGTCAAGGCAAAATTCCATGCTTCTTTTCCATCATGGTCGATCTTCTGGTATAAGAACAGCCAGTCTTGGTGACAAGCATTCAATTCCCCCAGAAAGACCAGCTATGATATCGATTTAGCGCCACATCAGCAGCCTCACTAAGGTGATCAAATAATCGAGTCGTCTCTTGATCACCACTGTGAGGACGATAGGCACAAGCATAAATGATTTTATCAAAAACTGTATCTACCATTACCCAGGTTGTAGAAAAAGTGAAAACAGAAGCAGAAAATTTTTGTTCAATGTAGATTATAAGTAATACCTATTGAAAGTCACTCTTTTGTTTAATTACCACTGGTTCGGAAAGACCTCTGCCCTGGGAAGAACCACCAAGAATCCCAGCGGGACTTAAAAAAAAAAGAAACAACACCTTACAATCATGTTTGTTATCATCACAAAACAAATTAGAAATAGCTTGGTAGCGATCAAAGTTAATACGTTAATTTTCTTAAAATATTGTATGATCGATACTTTAGGTTTTAAATTATAGATTGCTCATGCAATTGTGTCCCTCCTCTGTAAAACAAATATAATTTCAGTGTCAGTCGCGTGTTCCCATAGCAATACAATACGACATTATGCTATGAATATAGCTAAAGTAAACTAAACTAGTCCAGTTGTTTCAATTTCGGTAAATAATCTGAATTTGAAGAAATATGCTGCAGAGCTAAGTCTGTAGATCTATAGGGGCGCCAAGAAAAATGATGGTATCGACAATACTTAGCTCCTCCTCATTTAAAATTATTTTAGTACTAGCTGTTACCCGCGGCTTCGCCCGCATGGTCACTGGGAAATGAACTATCCATTACTTTTTGAATTGAAGAAAACGGAGTTTTATAGATTTGTAAGAGATGCAGCCATTTAAAGGAAACTGAGCAAAATTGATTCGTCAGCCCATTTAAATGTTTTGAAACGCAGCGTATAGGAAAGCATGAAAATTCCAAATGGAAATGGGATAATTTTTAATTAAAGGAAACTGAGCATAATTATCCGTCAGGGATGCAGACTTTTGAAAAGAAACTGAGCTAAATCGATTCGTCAGAGATGCAGTTTTCTGAATTGAAAGGAAACCGAGCCAAATAAAAGAACCGTCAGAGATGCAGCCTTTTGAGTTGAAAGGAAACTGAGCTTAATAGGTCCGTCAGAGGTGCAGCATTTGGAATTGAAAAGAAACTGAGCTTAATAGGAAATTTTGAATTGAAAGGGAAGATCTGTGGGAATTCTGATTAATTGATTGTGGGAATTTTGGAAAAAAACTAACTAACACTATTTTAAGACGCTACTGTACACAATGTTATATGTTTTTCCATTCGGGGGAAGAATGTGGAGATTCTGGGCATTTGACACACGCGAACATGCTACATACAGCTGACCATGAGAGAAGCACGGTTTTTCGAAGTTGACCCCCGCTACCTGTAACGTTTGCCCTTGCGCTTTATTAATTGTCATTGCAAAACTGAGTTTAATAGGGAACTGCAACCTTTTGAATTGTAAAGGAAGATCTGTGGGAATTAAAGGGATCCGTGGTGGTAACGCCAGTTAACAATCACTTTATCAACATTACATTACATATCGCATTGAGTTCGTCCTAAGTTATATCTACTTTATCAACATGACTAGTGCATATTTTTTGTTTCCTTCCTTCCTTCCCTTTCCTACCGCACGCGCTGCCGCCGAGGTGAAAAAGAGGATCTCGGCGCGCGTCATTATACTAAGTGATATTACGCCATCCGCAGCGCACGGCCACCCGTCGCGTCTTATGTACATTAACCGCAAACCGCGCAGGACGAACATTGAGTTCTCCTGTTTATGTTTAATATTCACCGCATCAGACATTGTGTCTTTGTAACTCATAAAAGTGTGAGACGCCCCCGTAAGGGCAAAGGTCGAGAGTGTGGGACTTCACGAGACTGTTCCGAGAGTGCGTGTGCGCCGAACCACGTGGCGAGCTCGCTATACAGCAGACACTCCAGGAGGAAGGCGCGGCAGCCCTCATCAGGTCAGTGCGTGCTATCCCACCTATTTATTTTCCCCTTTGCCGTATGCACCAAAATTACAGTCCACTAAATCTTTATCGAAGATACCTTAAGTTACTGGCGTCTCCACGTGGTATAATAACATTTTCACCCTTTCCTACGCATGTGAAAATTGTAGCACCGATTATGTTCCGTCCAAGATGTGTCACACGCAGCCTTGTCCCATTACATAACCGAGGAGAATCTAAATTTTGCATTAGCATGACTGGGACGCCTAATTTTAATTGAAGCTTATATGAGGGCACACCTGACAACTCTAGAGAATTTAGAAACTCTACGGGATATGAAGTGCTCTGTTCTGTGTCCATAAAAAAAACGCTCGCAATTAATTCGGAATGACTCTGTACTAAATTACAAAAATCTCTCGTCAATTTAACGTAGCCCTCAGCATCCGTTTCCAACCGCCCATCGTCAATTTTTAATAGTGTGTCAGCATAGTTTCCAGCATTGATATCATTATACAAATGCACTCTCATATTCATAGTTAAACTGAATTTTGTCACCTTGTTGAATGACAGGTAAAGTTTGGCGAAAGTCACCAGCCAGTAAAACCACCATTCCTCCGATTACATCGGTATTGCTGCACAAATTCTGGAGCGTTCGATTTAGTGCTTTTACAGCTTTTTGATGCGAAATTGTACTTTCGTCCCACACTAAAAGTTTGCATTGTCGTAGCATTATACCTCGTGCACTATTTTTGCTAAAGTTGCAGATCGGCGATTCTTCCTGGGCTAGATTTAGAGGGAGTTTTAGCAGTGCGGCCCCTGCTTAGCAACGTGGCGGCTATATCGGGGAAAGCTACGGCCACATCAATGTTTTATCTTTCCGTACTTGCGCTAATAATAAATTTAACAAAACTGTCTTCCCAGTTCCTTTAGGGGCATCTAAAAAGAAAAGTGCACCATTTCCAGATTCAATTTGTCCTAATACTTTGTCAAAAACTCGTTTTTGTTCGGGAAGCAAGCGGGGTACTAATTCGGCTACTTGCTGCTGCAAAGCTGGTATATCGTAGTTTGTTTCACGTATAATTTCATCACTTAGTTCATTTTCGGTAAATTTTTTGCCTACCATTGCCATTACTTTATCTTCAATTTTTCCAAGTGCATCATTATAAATGTGTTCATTGTATGTCATGTTCGCGTGTGTCTGCTGTAGCCTTCACAAAATATCTTCCGCCCTGTACTCTTTATATTTGTCCCACAATTCATGTGCATTAGATAGCCCGCAAGATGATATGAGAGTTGCATAAAGATCACTAATTTTGGCTGGTGACTGGCACTGCACAGCTTCCTCCTTGGTTTCATCCCAGTGATTATCGTTTTCTAAAAGATGCAGAGCTTCACATGCTTCTCTATATGTTGCGCATTCCTGACGTTGACAGTTTTAGGGTCTTTATATCCTGTAGGACCCCGAACATGGTGCAGCAGCAATCGTAAACAGAAACATTCAAAATTAGTTACATGGACGGTATACACACGACCAAGGGCATCTGACGACTTTACACCGGGCCAATTTGCAACAGGCGCGCCTTGAATACGGCGTTTCCACTCCTTTCTAGATGTGTTCCAAGTATAATAGCGAGGGACTTCAGAATATAACAAGGTTTTTGCAAAGGGGTCGGTTTGACAAAGTTGAAAGAAGGCTGTTAGTGTAGTTTTTGACGGTGATGCAATTCTTACTTGGCAATTTCTTTCGGTGAAATATACACGCTCTCCATTTTCTATGCACACTTGTGCACAGCAAGGTGAGTACATTTATAATCCTCTTCAGGTAGGTTTTCTAAAGTAGTTTTAAATGTTTTGACTAAAATGTTACGTTCAGGCAAGAATCTTTGAATTTTGAACACTGTGTCTCTCTCAACTCCCTGGACAGCGACGGTCTACCTCAATTTCTTCGTCACCCATAAAATATACTTGTAAAAATGTATGCTGTTCGTTTTCAGCTGGAAAAAGTGAACCTATTCTATGATAAATTTGCCCTTGCACCGTAAATGTAGGCGAAAATCCCGGCATTATTATTTCCCGATCAACTCCGAAGGACGTCATTTGAAAGCATGAGTTATATTTCCGGATCCTGTTTAAAAAGCGCCGTGACTCATTACCATCATATAAAAAGAGAGTTTCAAAGGTTTTTCTGCGTCCCCAAGTAACGGAAGAGACACTTTGCCATTGCATGTGCATGGCATGTGCTGTTCATGCCTGCGGTCTCAACTTTCCAATTTAAAGCGCTGCAAAAGCAGCTGGTGAATTTTATGTTTTTTATCGCTCTCTTCCCGGTCCTGCGTGGAAAAATACAGATCCATACATTTTTTATCTTAATTTTGGTAAAAAGACATAATAATCCAGATTTTCTGACCTTCTGTGTTCGTCCATCGTACCGTCGTCCGTCTTGTAGAATCACGGTCGCGCCACCTAGTTGAATTTAACTTTGCACACACATATTCGATTTTCCCACGAGAATGATATGTTTTTCCACTGAAAAAAGTAGCCTATGTCACTCTACAGCCACCGAACTATCCCCATATAAAAAATCATGCCATGCCGACGCTCTGTTGCGACGTGAAAGAAGGACAAACAAACAAACAAACAAACAAAAAACCAAACAAACAGACAAACACACTTTCGCATTTATAATATTAGTATGGATTAACCTGTTTGACATTCGGAGTTATGAATTTCTTACATTTAGTTCTACTGCCATTTAAATGTAAATTGTTAACGTTAAACAAATTTACTAAATTAGATGTAGCATTGTTTACTTTGTCATAATTTAGTAAATAGTATCATCAGCAAAGAATACTATACCATAGTTATCTTACTACTATGTAAGGTAAGTCGTTAATATATACAAGAAACAAAAAGGGGCTGTGAATTGATCCCCGAGGCACGCCCATTTGTACTATCAACGCGGAAAAACTCTTAATGAGAACTTATTGCGTGCTGTTACTTAAAAATTAAATATTTAATTTAAGAGCCTCACTTCTTACACTGTAGTGTTAAGGTTTCCTGGTGGTGAACACAATCGAAGGCTTTGGATGAGTCACAGAATATACCCAAAGCATCCTGTTATTTCTCTCATGCTTTGGATATATATTTAGTCAACTTGGCACCAGCATCAGTTGCATGCGACTCCTTGTGAAACCGAATTGATTTTTATGAAGTAAATTATTTTTATTTAAAAAATATATATTTTATATATAAGAATTATTTGTTCAAAAACTTTACGAAGTGTGGTCTTCAAGGTGACGGAAACGCTAGAGGCAGATGTCATTGCGGACAGACACACAGACTCCGGCAAGTAGATGGATTTTGTGCTCCGATAGTCAGGGTTAATCCTCTTATATATCCTCCTCTCGTCCTCTTACCTATTTCAGCCTAAAGTTCTGGTCTAATGATATAGAGAGCTAGTATCTGTAATAGTTACAGGCCATAAGAAATTTCGTTAGTCTTCAAGGGTGACAACGTGTCTGTCTTGTTCGTCTTCTTTGTTTGAAGTTTGCTGCACTCGAACCTAGAGCGCATCGAGAGGCAAAATCGGATGGCGCTCAAGTGCGTGGGACAGATGCCCTGCTGCCTGGACACCGATCTGCTCTGGGAGATGCTGGACTTTTAGGCATGGCACCTTAGAGCCCACGATCTCCACGCGAGTATGCTGAAGAAGATAGCGGCACTGGAAGTGCAAGATCTTCAACAGCCGGGTGCACCGCACACGGCTCGAGTGTACGAGACTGGGTGAAATCAACTATAGAGTACGTCCCACACCTAGGAGATACGCCAAGGACAGCCACGGAAACGACCTCCCTCCGAGGCAGTTGCTCCTCCTTAGCGCAAGACAGAGACGAGAGCGAAATTCATGAACTGCACCAACCACTTACCGGGTGATCGGGTGGAATGTTAGTTTTTTGTTATTTCCGTTTGTAAGAAAAACTATTTTTTCTGTACCGTGCGTAAAATTAACTAACCATGATTTGCTGTACCTAGTTGTAGCCTAAGTATACTTTTAGACATTACGGATTTTAGGTCATCAAGATTCCGCCGCACTACCCCAATGCGTGTCGGCTGAGTTCACATGTCTTTTCACGGTTCAAATTCACAGCGACCGGCCCACCCCCGTTTTAACCGAAAATTTACAAATCCATTAATACAATTTATTAAGACTATTTTGTAAAGGTACGAGAACGTAAAATTTTCTAGATATTGTCAAAGACCACATAGGAGATGAAGCCAAAAAATGTGTAATTAAAAATATACTAAAAACATAACTGATTGCACGTTACAAATTAACGGTATTCTCATGGCGTTCTGTAAAATCGATTTGCCACACGACCCAATAGACTCTACGCAAGAATTGGCTTTGTTTGAAGTAGAAACGGGCCTTGATGACGACGTCGCGTGCCGAACGAGGATATCAAAGTTAGGGCTATTGTACAATACATTAAAAAAGATTTATATATATGAGCGATATGCACATTTTTATTGATACTATAGTAATAAGACACAACAGTGATAATTTTGCTAAGATGAGATATCCCTGTCTATTAGCAGACATATAAAAACTCTTTTTTATTTCAGTATTTACATATTTGGGTTTAATTTTGTTCCTCGGACTTTGACTCTATTCCACTTCACCATTCTGGTTTTTCGTTCAGTTAGAATTAGATACCTGAAAAGTTAAGATATATATACATATAAGCATAAAGTTCCGGCTTAATTCTTTAACATGGTGAAAATAGCAGATTTGCTACATTTATATTTTTTAATTGTTTTATTACATACTAACTATTACCCGCGACTTCGTCCGCGTAGGACTTTAAAAAACCTGTAGATCTATAAATAATTCTTAAGTTTACTAGGACAAGGTTTGGACAAAGAATGACTCAATAAGTGTCATTAAATTGAAGCTAATCTTCGAAGAAATTAGTTTCGATTAATACAAAATATAGAGACAGCAAAGCGCGTATTGGGGAAAAACGATAGTTTAAGAAATAGAAGATAAAGTTTAAGGATGTTTTGTATAAAGATGACGATCTTGTTAAAAGATGGTCATTATTAGAATTCGCGGTCTCCTCTCGACATAAGTTCAGTTAACATATTGTTCAGGTGCTTCTTTGCAAGTTTATTATTATCGTTTTTTTTTGATCGCAATCAACTATTATACCCTTTATGATTTTAATAATGTGTCCCACAACTACTTAAGAGCCCAGTCTTTCAGAGCAAAACAGAAAAATTGCGTTCTGGTGACACATCTACACCCTCCCTGCCCCGCCACTTCATGTACCGCCACCGCAGTTATCTTTCTGGCCGTAGCGTGGAAAGTTGCTCTACTAAGATTTTCCAGTATCAATTTATCTAATATACAGGATTATTGATAATTAGCTAACAAATTTTCACATACAGATTTTCTACCTCGTATCTATTTTTGTTCCATGCTTTTATTACAAAATTCGTTACACAAAAAAAAATATATTTTAAGTTTGTATAATTTTTGTTGTTTTGTTGAAAAGGTTTCTAAAAGATAATCATCTAGAACCTGTATAACATGTACTCGTATTATTGATTATTCAAATGAATCTGGCAAGTGCTAGAATGAGTCGTGCACTGAGGGTTTCGTAATAAGTCGATGACACTATCGAAAATCCGTCAAGTACGTCAAGTAGTTCTAAATACTAAAATAGATTAAAAAGAAACTCAAAATAATTTCTATATAAGTACAAACAGTCCACTATCACACATATTTATAGTTTCTCATTAAAGTATAATGTAACTTTGTATAGCATTTACCTATATGCATGAATTACTATTCTTGTACAGCAGCATCGACGGACGACTTAGCGCTTTTTTTTAATTTATTCGCAATGGCTTGAATGATGTATGGAGGGTCTTTGATTGGCATCGAGCGTTCCATGCGAGAATCAATTAGCTCAGGAAGCTAAAGAGGAAGAAAAATGACGTCCATTTTTTTTTAGATTTTGACGTTTCTGTGATCAGCATGACAATTTGCGAACATTGCGCTAAGTCTCCTATTTGACGTCCGTATATTGGACGTCGTAAGCAGTTTGACGCCACATTATATCCAAAATTGGCCATAGTGGGCGTACAATAAATTACGGGATGCTGAGGATATTACTTAATAGTTTACTTGTAGTCTACGTGTATTACTGAATAGTTTTCGTATCTAAAAATGTCATTAACTCGACATCAGCAGCTACCGGTAACAAGGAAATCTCTAGTTGAAAATCAAAAAGACGAAATTTTCCTTATGACACTTAAAAATTAAATTAAAAAAGTATTTCTATAAAAACATAATGTACTTTTTTTAAAAAAAAAGGACATTAACCACTCGTGGTAAGCTTAAATTGCTTGTGTTACGAGTGGTTCACGCCAGTAGTCGAATGGTGGATTCGAACCCACGACCTTTTTGAGTTCGCGGTCCGCTCCCTGCCATTAGGCTACTGTCGCTTGTAAACAAAACATCATGTGCAATCCAAAAATGTATAATACTTCTATATTTCCTTGAAGAACTTACATAATATGTAGGTTAGGTACCTAATTATATACCTAATATTTAACCAAGTGCTCACACATATGCACGTTGTTAACTATTTTACTATGAAACACAAAAAAACTTACCTTTGAATTCTATTTCTGTTCATTGCTTCAACGTTTGATTTCAATTTTCGTTTTCTGGTACAAGCATATTTTTTACGTTTATGGTCCATATCGAAATTAAAAGTTATAAAACAAATACAAAATGATTTATAAACCCTTAAAGAATTATATGCAAAAAATAATAAAGTAGAGAAACTTTCAATTCGTAACAATGCGCAACCAAGATTAGGGAAAGAGAGAGAAAGAGGAATGTTAGAGCGAGAGGAAGTGCAAAAATTTGGCACAGACAAGACGTCTGAACGCTACAGGCGCTCAGCGGCTACTAAGGAATATTGCCCGCAATTATTGTTTTTTTTTTTTTTTTATAAAGTCAATATTTTATAGGTCGATCGAAATAATTATTAATTTTGAAATAAAGTGGTTTAAATTATTATTTTTTAATATTTGTCTAATTAAACACCTGCCCTTGAGAAAAAAATAATTATAGCATAAATATTTTCAGCTATTGCTATGAAACAAATAGTTTTTTATGAGGCGAAAACAGCGAAATTTAACGAAATTGAGACCTCTTATTTAAGACAATGAAAGATATTTAGAAAAAAAGAAACAGCGCATTTTGGAGATGAAGATGTTTAGCTATTAACGCGCTGAATAGATTTCGCCTTTTTATTATCGATTGCCTTATAATGGTACACGAACAAAGCTCGAAATTGCGTTGGGTGCGAGAGAGCTCTATTTACCGTTTGATTTATCTAACATAGACCACATAGATGAACCAAAAAAAAAATTTAGCCATTACTTATAATCTGGGTATTTATGTGTTATCAAAATATTTTACTCTGAAACAATAATTTGCTGTAAAAAAAGAAATCAAAGTGGCGCTAATGATTCGATGTGAGTCAACTTTAAAAGACTGTAGCCTTAATCCTTTTCTTTTTTACTAATCAGTAATCGCAAACCCAGAAATTAAACACGCAAAGCGCCGCGTTGCCAACTGCAGTCTCGAGGCACCCCAGCACCTACTTCCGGAGTGAGGCTCCTTTAGGTAGGCTTGGATGTCATTCAAGGACTATCAGAAGGAGGTACCAACCTCGGCTTGAATCACTATCGCAATGTGGAGAAAGTGAACGGCGAGCCAAAACAACTGCAATTCATACAACTCGCGAGTCAGCGAGTATTTACCTATCTACTAGGAAAAAAATGCCTTGCTCTTCTGCGCGAAGCAGTTAAATACTACGAATTTTTACCTTTATGGCCTCTAGTGACCACATCTGCCGTAGTACACAGACTTGAACCATGTTTATTCTTGTTTTCAAAAAACTAACAGGTATGCTATTCGTACGCTCTGCAGCAATGATCGCTCCTAATCAGCTGTGATTGAATTTTTAAGTAGCCTCAGATGACATTTATTCAATTATAATATTTTCAAAAAATGCAAATATTTCAATTGTTTCGGAGAATATAATAAAGAAATACAAAATAAAAATCTCAAAGAAATCCCGAATGTCCCTATTTACTACGTAACAAACATTTTTAGTAAAACACAATAAAAAAGCGTGAAATTTGTAAAGCTTTAAGTTTCATTATTAAATTAATCTACAATCCATATATGCCTTAAAAATAATTACTGTAATGTAAACCGCACCTTACAGCCTCGATGTTAAATTACGTAAACAATTCGAGAGTGTAATTGTTAAAACTGTACGAGAATTTGATACGGACAAGAGTTTGTTATTCTTTAATTCATCGCCCGTTGAATTCATGGTCCATTACAAGGCGACCTACCACAAACCTCACAAACCATAATGGATAAAGATCCATATTAACTGGAATTTCGAATAGCACACGCAGTGTTTCGGCCACTTTTACACATTTATTGAGCACCGTTAAAACGTTAACTATGGCTTGTGTCTTTAGGGAATATGATGAACCGTAAACAATTAGTAATTGCTTTAGTAAAGTTCGAATATAAATTGTTTCTTTGGTTTTTCTTTTTATTTTTTTGCTTACAGCATCGAAAATCCTATCCTGAAATATTGTGTCAATTTTTCTCTACAAATAGAAATAAATAGAGTTTAATTTTATATTTTACTATAGCAACTTAATTTACTTGTATAGAATAAGGATGACAAACTTGTGACAAACGAGCACACAGTCCACCTGATGGTAAGTGAACGAAGAAATATGTAGATGTCTATGGGCTACAAGCCCATAGACATCTACATATTTCTTCGATTAAGAAACAAAATGCAGATGCGTTATTACCCCAGAGGACTAAGATGGAATGCCTCGTTTCCAGTTAAAAGAGTGTCCGATTCTCTACACTCACCATACGAAAACACCAGCATTCATCTGCTATTTTTTTATAGGAGAGGGAGCAAACGAGCTTACGGCTCAGTTGATGGTAAGTGATTACCGTCGCCCATGAACAACTGTAACACCAGGGGAATTGTAGATGCGTTGCTGGCCTTTTAAAAAAAAGCAGACTATTTTCTTGTAGGTCCTTAAGTCGGTATCGGTCAGAAAAAAATCTCTAGTGGTAATCGATTTCTTGAGGAAGGAGTGAAGGAGTTGTGCGAGGAAGAAAACTTCTACTAAAAAGCACAGTAGTGAACCGCCAGTCATCCAGATGATATGGATGGTATCGCAAGTTTTGTCGCGATGTGTGATGATTAAGTTGTGCGGTTGGAATTAGTCCGAACAATTCCTCAGAGCTCTCCCCGTGGTAAATTCAATAAAATACGCAAAGAGATGCAGCATATTTTCGCAGTGCCAGTGACTCAAGCCGATCAGAAAGGGCTCGGTCGACAATGACTCAAACGGCTATGCGCTGGATGCGATCAAACGGAAGGAGCTAGCCCTAAAGAGCCCCAGCACAGAGATGGGAGCAATATTCCATGTGAGGCCGAACCTGCGCCTTGTAAAGTTGCAAGCGGTATGCCGGCATGATATACTGTCCCGCTCTGCTGAGCACGCTAAGCTTTTTAAAGGCCAATTTGGCCTTTTCTTCCAAGTGACCGCAAAACTGCACGTCACTCGGTATGTCGACGCTGAGGAGTCTGATACTAGCTAAGGCAACAAGGAGAAAGCCTTGAAACTGAGGAAATACGACGAAGGGGTTCTTTTTAGCGGTAAACGCGCAAACTTGTGTCTTTTGGGGATTGAACTGTTTTGACTCTGTTCAAAGTTTCGACACTTCAGACACAAGTTTGTTCCGGTACTCGGCGAAGTTTTCCCGAGAAATATTGGCACGGCCAATATTATTTCACGCAGGTAGTCTGTGAGACCGTGATTCTTCCCCGGTCGAGCCGACTCATTTGTGCTATAATCACAGTATGCTGCAGCATGGCACTACCATGTATAGTACCTATTCATTTCTGGAACACATTCTATTAAATAAAAAAACACTTCTATTAAATAATGAAAATTACATGCTTTAATTCCTCCCTCTACTTTCCACCATCGGACAACCGGGCGGTCTTCACTTTTTTGATCTCGGCATTCCACGCATTAGAACCAAACGGTTTGCTTCGTCTTCCGTAATGTTTACAGGAAAGGAGTAGAATAATTTGTCAGCGTTTTTCCGTCTTTAAGGTATGAATGGGATTTTGTTATGCTAAGATAGCGTGATTAACCATTTAGGGATACTTACCCACTTCCCACTAGGTGGGATTACATTTGGGTTTTGGGATTGTGGTCAAGCACTGGCTTGTAACAAGTAAAAAAAATATTAGGACAGAAACCTGATCTTAGTTTTCCTTTGCTATTCTAGTTCTTAAATTATTAATACAAATAGTAATAAAAACGCTTTATAAAACTTAAAAGATGTATATTTTTATGTAAAATGAAAAGTAAAGTTTGTTAGGAAAATACTGATATTGATAAATATAAATTTATTAAAAGCGCAATCGCAGTCGATTGCATTTGCATTGTAACTGTCTAGAATTTGCCGAACGGTTTCGGCGCTAGAGATATTAATAATTCAACCTGTGGGTGACTTCCATCTGACGGTGATATAACCATTACATTTACCCCAATCGTAAATTACTCAGCTCGACGACGGGAAGCTGCGTTAAAGGTCAACCACGTCTGGTAGTGCGATGGTCAATTCGCCGTCCATAAGGCAAATAATAATCGTCCCTTAAAACGAAAGGACCCACGTAGTGTAGATAAGGGCTGACGATAGTAATTATTAATATAAATTTACTCTCTTCATAAAATTCTCTAATTTAAAATAAAATCTCTTAATTTTATAATAAAAAATAGCTACACAACTCGACAGCCGAATGTGGCAACTATGGCGCAACCCTCCCTATGAGGCAACCTTTGAGTCCTACATACAGCAGAAGACTTTTATAGGCTGTAATGGAACACTCAGTATTTCTCAAGATACATTTAGGAGGATGCGCAAAGAAATAACTTAGGTCTTAGGTAATAATTCCTTCTTCGTCTGGATATTTCTTAACCTATATCAGTGCTTTACCATCTAGAATTCTAGAACTGCATCACCACTGTCACCGGTGTTGCATGGTACTATTTTTGTAGAATAAGGGTGACAAAGGGTAAATGGATGCCGTGGCCCATAGACGGCTACATCTAGCCTCGTTTAAGAAACAATGCTGTCTGTACCATAATCCGTGCTGCAACAATAATAAAGCTTCGGCGCGACTCTTTGAAGCGACAGTAGCCTAGTGGCAGGGCGCGGACCGTGAACTTAAAAGGTCGCGGGTTCGAATCCACCATTCGACTACTGTCGTGAACCACCCCTAACACAAGCATTTTCAGCTTACCAGGAGTGGTTAAAGGGAATATTAGTAATGTTAATTAATAGGATTACTAATATTTTTCTAAAAACAGAAAACTCTACCACGCTACTAATATATAATCTTTGGATTGTAAACTCAAAACACTGCTGCATCACGGACTGGTAACTTCTTTCTTCTAAAACCTAAGATGCTTCTTGTCTGTAGATATCGTGTAAATAAGTAGTAATTTCTCAACGTTTAATAAAGCGGTAGCACCTTTAAAAGTCAACCGCAAAAAAATTAAACTTACATTCAATAAACAATGAAAAACACACATTTGGCTAAAGAAAACCGTTAATAATATAGCCGAGAGCTGTTAATTACTGTTGCCCTACGCTACATACTTATTAAAAAGCGTTTTTTTATAAATTTCAATACTTGGTATTTATTTTCCAATTCGTTGGTACATTTTGTGGCTGTTTTGTATGAATTGAATACAGTAATTTTGAGTTCGGCACTCGGCACGTGTGATGGCAGGGTGTACCTGTTTGGTGAAACGCAAGAAATTTTTGTATGCCCCAGCCCCAGGTCTTTCGCACCTATGCTTTCTTGCGACGTCTTTTCAAATTCAAAAATAAAAAAAGCTGACAGCATTATACAATGATGAAATTATAAAACAGTTGTTGATTCGAACGTACCAATTCTTAATAATGAATGAGTATGATCGTGATATGTAATTATTTATCATTATTTGTTTTCGCAACCGTAGTGAAAGGACGACGCTTTGTTGTATAGAAGTGTTACCAGGTGTATTTATCGTTATAACATGTTTATTGCAATTAATCAATGTTTTATGCTATGGAAATTAAAATTTATTGCAATTGAAAGGTATTGGAATAGTAACTATTTTTGAATCAATATTGCTGAATTGATAACTAAGTTTACTTTTTAAATAGTCGTTTACAATGTTTCAAAATGTATGTACGGAGAGTTTGCATTGAATTTTAGATTTTTGTCACTGATAGCCGCGTACGGGGGAGTGACAACAGCGTCCTGAGGACGGTGGCAAATGATCCACATGCACCTAGGTATATTAAGGAGCTATGTGCAGACAATGTTCGAATTCGTAAATTATTTAAATTAAATTATCATAATAATTATAGTGCTACTAACCCCCTTACCATTAGAATTAATTACTAACCCTTGTGGATCTATGTTGTCCGAAAATAAAGTGATTTGATTTGAAAATTATTCTTTTGTTATAATTGTAACTTAGTGAAAGAAGATCGATTATGTTACTTTTTTGATTACTGGCCCTTTTATAAAATGAAAGTATATATTAAATCAGTTTAGCAGAACGTCTGCTTTGTGGCATTCCTTGGGGGAAGACTATGTTCTTGGGAAGGGTTGTAATGATGATGTCAATGAACGTCTGGTACTTTAAAAATTATTGCAATGCCCATTATAACGTACTTTTTAGTCATCATGTTTTGTCTTCAGTTCAGGACTAAGATTGAATGCATCATTAAAATATTGATGGTTCAAACAATTGTCTATTTTAAAAAAGTTAACTTTACAGGAAATTAAAAGAAACATTTTCCTGCTTTGAATAGAAATACATTGGAAATAATTATATTTTTTTATAGTATAGGGTGACAAAAGAGCACACAGTCCACCTGATGGTAAGTGGTTGCTGTGGCCCATAGACATTTACATCTATCCTCGATTACGAATCAAAATACAGTTGCATTGTCACCCGTGAGGACTAAGATGGAATGCCACTTTTCCAGTAAGAAGGATCTCCGGTTCTCTACACTCACAATATGAAACACAGCAGCACTAAGCTACTATTTTACGCTGGTATTCTGTGAGAGCATGGTCCTTCCCGGTCGAGCCGACTCATTCGTTTCACAAATATACTACTAATATAACTTCACCATGGCTCTACCACGTAAAAAATATATAACTATAAAAGAGGTAAAAATATGCTTAAATAAGATTGATATGATAACATTGACATAATATAAGGCTATTTAAAGTTAACAAGAGGTAAGTGGCATTCTACTATTCGTAGTGGAAATAATTTCTAAATACGTGGTAGAAAGCAGTTTTCAAAACAAAACAAGACAATGAAAAATAACGTTTTTTAATAATTATTGCGATAGAAAATGAAATATTGTCCCAAAAATATTTAGCCTCCATCCCGGCTATTCTACTGATTTGCTGCATCCACATTGAAACTAGCATCTTTGACCCACATCTGAACAAAGGTACACTTCAGCGACAGAGTATTTAAGAACATCAGCTTACAAACTTGAATTTTATCTTCATTCATTGTGGAACGGGCCGTTGAAGTCAGCAAAATGTACTGTGAGAAGTTTCAGGTTCTACTCCATATGCTAAGCGGTATGTAGAAAACAAAAAAGTTATTTCCTCCTGGCGACTTTAATTCAAGAATATACCTATATTACGACGCATAAAGTTATGCATTGAAACTGAAGCCCGTATCAAATGTCAAAAAAATTCGTGGAAAATTTCTTTAGATGAGTTAGATGTCGTCATTGCCTTGATCTATGCACGTGGAGCTTACAACATGAGCCATTTAGATTTTATGGTCCCTGGAATGCGGTCCCCCAGTTTTGAAAAACACCGTGAGTAAAAATAGATTCAAAGAAATAATGAAAATATTTGCGATTTGATTTGAGAAGCACGCGTAATACGCATTTATCTACAGACAAATTTGCAATTCTTTCTGATATATATGGAATAAGTTTATAGAAAACTGTCAAATGTGTTACATTTGTAATGAAAATATGACTGTTGACGAACATTTATTTCTATCGAAACACGTTGTCCTTTTTTGCAATACATTGCAAATAAACCTTATAAATTTTGAATCAAGTTTTAGTTATCAGTGGATGTTGAATCAAATACCTATCTGTGTGGTAGCTTTTTAGGAAATGTTGAGCGCCTAAGTGATATTTCATAATCAGAACATGTAGTTATGAAATTGTTACAACCTTATCTCAAAAAATAATAATTTTTTCACATCTTTAAAATTAGCAGAAAAGCTGAGATGTAGAATGAATGATGATGTAGGATGAAGAAAGTATTCTTGGAACAATGTGACGAGCAAGACGAAAAGTACCACGAATTCGTATAAACATTCGTACACAAAGATATGAAACCTTTATTTTGAAATCGGCAAAAAACGCAACCCTAACAATTTATCAAAGTAAACCTGGAAAAAATGCCATTATCTTGAACTACTCTACATCAAAATGTTCATATTGATAGTAATTCAAAAAAACTTCCTGAGATTGTACAGTTTTATAACGAAATCAAGGTTGGCGTGGACATAGTTGACGAAATGGCGCGAAAGTACACCGTAAGAGCACACTCGAAGATGGCCAGTCCGTGTCTTCCACAATATTCTAGATTTAGTCGCTATAAATTTATGGATTGTTTATAGGAAAGTAACAGGTGAAAACATTTCTCGAGCTGAGTACATAAGTAAAAAACAATGTTCAACCCCCATTCAAGGTATAGATGACATAGATATTATCGAAGATTAGCCTTCCACATCTAAAAGAAGACGTCAATGTCAATGTAATTCTAATTGTAAAAAAACTGCATCTGTGATATATGCACTCTTTGCCATAAAGCTGTTTGTGGTCAATGCGTAAAAATAGTCTATAAAAAAATTGTTTGTCATAAATGTTCGATGTAATCAAAGTGTTTAAGTAGTTAAAACCAAAATTCATTGTTTCAATCACAAACATCCAATATACCATCAATTTGACGGTCGCGGTATTTGAAGATATGGCATATTCCCCGACCCTTCTAAAAATTAAGATAGACACTATTGATTATCGACCATCGATAAAGTCGGGAAGATTCGGCATGGTACTGTTTTCGCTTAGGATTATGAGCAAAGCATGATTAAGAGCAAAGCGAACAGCATTTATACTGTTATATTACTCGATTTCTAAAAATAGATACGGGGATAAAAAAGAAGTATTTCATGGATTTTAAAAATGTCAACGAATGGACATGTAATACCGAATTCTCAGCCAATAGTCCAATGACTACGTTGCTAATTTGTGAAGTAAGACCTTAATGTCAACATTTTAATATACCTACTGCAATGTGTAACGTGTAACATTTTGTAACAAAAAAGCTACTCTCTTCTTAATTATTCAATAGTATTAGTTACGACCCGTCACACCGTTAGCCGTTTCTTAATTTAGAAACATGGTCCGTCATTAGCGGTAACGCCATTTTGTTTATAATTAAAGTGTCATTATAATTAATTTGTGCTGGGCACGCGCCGCCTTGGGCGCTGACAGTTGTGAGCTTATTTTTTATGTCGCGTCCGCATTTATGAGTTTTACTAAAGGCATCCCGCCATTTTTTCGCTTCCTGCTTATACGTTCAAATTAACTTCGCTTCGTGCTCGTCTTCTACGAAAAATAGATGAAGTATTTTTATGTTAATAGTATTCAAATGTTTTATTTATTTGTTTATGAAAATTTTTGCCATAATTGGCTAAAATTTAAATAAATAAAAAATTTTCTACTTAAGTATCTAATTATTTATGTTACTTAACTTAATTTCTACTCAAACTTACGTTATATTTTAAGTAATTACTTACGTAGCTTCCAAATTAACATAAAAAGTAACTACCTAATATTTTAAATATTGAACCAGTCGCCTTTTCTACGTCTGAAGTTCTCTTCACATCTAAACCTTAGACCATTCAACTCAACTAAACTCAGTGAAAAGACAGAAAAGTCCACATATAGTCGCATAATATAGCGTCAGATGTCTACGTAATGTATCGTAAAGATAAATTAACACGTTCTTTTAAATCCGAAATGACATTTACCTACGGCAATTTTTTTCTCACATTAACCAATCCCTGCAGCAATGAATTGACCCAAAACTCCAGCCTCCATACTGTAACGGATTAACAAGAGAATTTGCCCGAATGATAAATCGTTATTAGCAATCGCTTTCGCGTTCCAATTACAAAAATAGGAATTGCGACTTTACTGTTTTGTATGTAAGTTCAGAATTTGTCTGTGAAATTTCAAAATAGCAAAAATGGAATATCTTTTGAAAGCAGCAAATAAAATAAACAGGGTTGTCTATGGTTCATATTCGGCACATTATCAATTGGATGTGGAGTGAAATCGCAACAATGGTCGATAATGAAGTGGTTTTGTCATGTTTTAGGCGTTTCGCGGCGAGTGTGGGTATTAAGATACAATTATGTCATAAATGGGAGTTTATTAGACGATTAACGGGAACGGATCGGAGTAGAATATGCCGTTGTGAAACCCACTTTACGAAATCTGTTCGTACAATCGCGTCCACTATTTATATAAAAATGCAGTTATATTGGACTGTTGAAAATAACATTTTTATTTTTTATAAAGATATACGGCTATGGAGATGGCTATGCTTGGGATTTCTCTCTGTGATAAACTATTACTACAAATGATGATATCTGCAGTAGAACAAGAGTGATCAACATAGCCCAAATGGCAATGGGCCGGCCATATAGCTCGAAGAACTGACATCCGTTGGGGAAGCAAGGTTCTCAAGTAGCAGCGTCGTACCGGTAGGCGAAATGTGAAGCAGCCCCCCACGACCTGGTAAGACATGAAGTAGATGGATGCAGGTGGCTCAAGACCGTGCTTTGTGGGGGGCTTTGTCCGGGGGGGGGGGGGGTATCTTTAGCAGTGGACTTGTGAAGGACTGTAATGAAGATGATGATGATGATGATGATGACGATAAAGAAAAACGTTTAAAATTAAAAAATATAGTACCTAAGTATGTATTTACGAATAATCATTTACGCATAATTTGCCTCGTCTCATAATTTGACTTGGAAATAATGCAAGGACCATCAATGCTCTCGCTATTCACCCATCATGAAAACAAAAGCTGCATAAATCTTAAACTCTATAATTATTACCAATGCCTACTCGTGTTTAGACATATTACGGAAATATTGCAAGAATAGCAAATAAACTTCAGCAGTATTTTGTTATTAAGTAATTTCCGCATTTCTTAAGACGAATCGTCTTAAGAAATGCGGAAATTACTTAATCAAATGTCGTGTTGTATCTCAAAGGTTAGTCGCTTGTTGTAAATTTCGCAGTACGCGAGCATCCCTGGTTCGATTCCCGCCGGCACCGATATAATTGTTAATTGCAATTTTAAGTGCTGATTTACCACGTTCTCGCTGGTTAAAGAATACATCGTGAGGAAACCTACATGTCAGAGAAATAAGAAATAAGAAAAGCAAGGAATATTCCTTGCCCTAAAACCTTCTCGACAATGAAAGGAGGCCTGTGCCCAGCAGTGGGGCGTATGTAGACTTTTAATGCCAAATATTAATCATCTGAAAGAAATTAACACAAAAATACTTCTCATTGTGATCACGATAGGGGTCACTATTAAGTCGATTCAAATTCAAACATTTGAATTTAAACTTTTTATTATTTAAATTTAAAGGGTAAAATAAATAAGCTTAAAAATGGATACCTCACGAATTGAACGAGGCAAGGTTAACGATAAAAAACATTAGCAAAATTAGTAGAGCTTGAGCTGGAAGCATTTCCTCATTCACCATATTCTCCGGACCTTGCCCCAACAGACTTCCATCTTTTCTATTACTAGGAATGCAATGAAGAAGAGTTCATCAATTCTAGTGCAGTAGACTTCTAACAGAAGTGTCAGGGACAATGTAATGTAATGTCCTCCAGACCGAATTTTGGTCACAGTGGACAATCTTAACAAAGCCTAACCATCTGCTCGGAACGCGATCATAGTGGCCAAGAAGATGGGCCGATGGAAGAACCTCCAACTTCCTGACTCCGGGCTGCTACTGAAAATTTCAAGACAGAAAAACCCAATAAATTATTTTGGCCCGACCCGAGATTCGAACCCAGGGCCTAATGATCAGCGTACACGTCTACCACAGTTAGACCAACGAGGCAATCAAAGAAACTACCTAAAAAGTGGCAATAATTTGTTAAAATTTAGAAAAAAAATTTGCACATCTCAAACGTGAAGTGGAGTGATTGGATTCAACTTGACAAGGTGACTCTACCCGGTTTCACATTTTAATTTCTATTTTTTCATACAAAATAGCAATTTCATCGGTTAAAACCTAATTATCTTTTATTATTTGCCCTTCATGAAATATTTTTTTTAAATTTACCCAAAAGAAAATACTTTTTCACAAGATTATACCACAAAATGATTGTAATAAGTTAAAACGTCATAATAAATTTTATGAAAGGAAACGTTTGACGTTACGAGAGACATATTTTAATATCCTCATTGTATTCACATTACTACTGTAATTTGCAAGGAGGTGGTACATTCAGACCGTTATAATCGTAATCCTATACTATTAAACGAGCAATTCTTGTATATATATATATAAATATATAATCGGGATCTCGGAAACGGCTCCAACGATTTTCATAAAATTTAGGGTCCAGGGAGTTTCGGGGATAATAAATCGATCTAGCTAGGATTTATTTTTAGAAAATGTCTTTTTGTCCGTGTTTTTAGGCAATAAAAAACTGCTACAATATCATTAGAATAACAAGGTAAATTTTGACAGTTTGTCAATGATTATAAATAGCTTAATTGGTATAATGGTCGGTCACAGTATCGTAAAACCCCGGTTCGAGCCCAGACCGACCGACCAACTTTTTTTAATTTTTTTTCAAGTTCCTTTCTTTTTTGAGAAAATCTATTTTTTCGAGCCCTTTTTTTAGTATTTTTTATAAACACAAAAATTTAAATTAAACTAATTGCAAACATGATTTTTTTATTCAAATAACCAGTTCAGTTTTTCTATTATGTCGCTAAGATCAAAAATATTATTCATATTTCATCAGTATGTAATTTGTATCTAAATATAATTTCCAAAACACACGAATTAAAAAAAAACCGAGCGAAAAATACCGAGCAAAGCTCGGTCAACCGGGTACTTGTAATAGTTCGTCATTTGTCTATTTTTATTTATAAACTAGCTGTTCGCCACGACTTCTCCCGCATGTAATTTAGAGCCCTAATCTTTTTTTAAAGTAGTAACGCCTTATAACATCAGCTATCTGCTAGTGAAGGTCCCGTCAAATTCGGTCCAGCCATTTCGGAGATCAACCGAAACAATCAGACAGATAGTCAAACATTTTAAAAATTGTGTTTTTGTTATAAGTACCGTATAGAATTTCATACGCATTTAGCATTACAAGTATGTACTTTCGTAAAATTTCGGGAATCAAGGAAGTGACACAACATTACTATTTAAAAATGTATTTATTACTTTTCCAAGTATTCTCCGCAAAATTTGACACATTTTCCATATGATGGAACCAATCATTGAAGCAACCATTCCATTCGGAAGTTGGGGTCTCCAAAATGGCCGTTTTGTAGGCGTCCACAGCTTCTTCCGGTGATGAAAATCTCTGTCCACGAAATTTATTCTTTATTTTAGGGAAAGTATAGAAATCATTAGGGCTTAGATCGGGGCTGTACGGCGGATGGTCTAATAATTCTGTTTTCTTGCTCTAAAAACTCTTTTGTTCTGTGTGCGGTGTAAGAACTTGCATTGTCGTGATGGAGGATGATGCGGCGGTTGCAGTTATCTTTACGGAGTTCAGAAACGACCTGTGGCAAACAAATGCTAGCATACCATTCTGCATTAACCGTTCTTTGTCCCTCAAGAGGAACAGTCGTCACATGGCCGGTTTTGGAGACAAACGTGGCCACTATTTTTTTTTGGAACACTCCGTGAACGAACAATTTTTGTTGGCTTTAACTCATTTTCGAACATCCAAACTCGTGACTGGTATTTTGTTTTGGGTTCGTACGCGTATATCCAAGAATCGTCACCTGATAGGATGTTGTATACAGCATTTGAGGATCCTGCGTGGAATCTTTCGAGAGTTCTGACGCACCAAGTAACGCGAGCCTCTTTTTGCTCTTCACAGAGCGAATGCGGTATCCATCGGGAAAACAACTTTTTTACACCTAATTGTTCATGCAAGATTAATTTTATTTGACTCATGCCAGTGTCTAAAGGTGCCTGAATTTCGCGGTATGTCACATGTCGATCTTCCTCAATCAGCTTACGCACAGCATCAACGTTTTCTTGGGTGACTGTAGTTTTCGGACGACCTTGACGGGGATCATCATTGAGCTTGAGACGTCCACGTTGAAATTCAGCAAACCAGCGATAAATTGCGGTTTTGGATGGGGCTTCATCACCAAATCGAAACCACTTCGAAAGTCATAATAAATCATCGCTCTTGAATTTTCTCGAGTCAATTCCATTTTCTCAACGACTAAACAAGTTTGACAAAACCTTGTGACAAGACCGAGAATCTTTTTTTAAATAAATAAATGGTATTCGATTTTTAAAACCAAGGAGTTTTCAATTAAAAAGATTTTAATACGTCAGGAACCGTGGAAATGTTCCATTCCCGATACTTTTAGTGCAGCCTAGTAGTAGAGCCACGCTGCAGCTATAATATAGCTGTAGTACGAATGGGTCGGCACCATAAAATACTATAATTCTATAATACATACATAATAGAACGGGGGAGTGGGCGGAGCTCGCGTAGCCACTAAAATGTCACTAACACGTCAATTCACACGTATAAATGTCAACACGAGATGTGTTTTGACGTTACAATCGTTTGCAAATTTCGCATGCAAATTATTTAGAAAATGCCAAATTGCACCTTATTTACAAATAAATATGTATTAAAATTTAAATGATTTTTTAATGATGATCTTGAACATTAATCAAAAGTCTAAAATGTTTAAATTTATTCACTCTTGATTAAAACTACTTTTACGGATTTTATCGCGTTTAATTTTAATTTTAATTATTTTATTTTTTATTCCCGACGTTTCTATTGTGTATTATAGTACCTATTATATGGTCGGCACAACCGGGGCAGGAACACGCTCTCGCAGAATATCAGCGTAAAATTGTAGCGAAATGCTGCTGTGTTTCGTATGGTGGGTGTAGAGAACCGGAGACCCTTTTTACTGGAATCGAGACATTCCAGCCCTCAGGAGTGACAACGCGTTTGCATTTTGATTCCTAATCGAGGATAAATGTGGATGTCTATAGGCTACAGCATCCTTACCATCAGGTGGACTACACAATCCACCTGGAGGTAAGTGGATGATACGTGAGCACACGCTTGTTTGTCACCCAAAACTATATAAAGAAATTACAAACAAACTCTTCAATTTTAATTATTTGTATGGATTAATTTATCAAGCCTCTTTCATACATACAAAAATATTATGATTAATCAATTTAACTTAAACCTAAACTTCAAGGTGTTGCAGTACTAATCTAAGGGTAAGGTAAAGGTAAATAAAGAATACTGTATGATGTACTATGTAGTAACAATGTATTTAATACAAAGCCCGTACACTACTATAAATAGTCAGCCGTATGTTGCCGATATAGAAGATTTTATCAACCCACTTCGTCTAGTAGGTGTCGTAAGGACTATAGGAAACCCTAGAAAGATATCATGACTTTCTATAGATGGCGATATCATCATCTCGTTTACGCCAGACCTAAAATATCTAGCAGCAGGAAACCGCGGCAAAATTGCTAAACGTCTAACTACGATCGCCAATACGCCTAACAAGCGTGACTTTTGATGCAAATCCTCTTTACGGAAAAGGCCCGTGTATATTGATGATCTTTTATGCGTGTAGAAACCTCAAAATGAGGTAGCAACTTGATGCGTGTGGCCGAAGATCGTCCGTTCCGACATCTTAATTTAGTGATTTAAAGCCAAAATGTTAATGTAAAAAAGGGTCTAAATTCGGATAAAGCGACGTTTAGGATTGTTGGCTTTACCTATAAAAGAATTGTGATCGGGTGTCCAACTTCATAGCAGTTTCTTTACCTATAACATTGAGCTATCATGTACTACGTACTAGAGGCGACACTGCATTCAGCTACTCTGTTCCACTCAACTGCGGTGCATACACCGCACTTTAATCAGCCACTCGCTAGGCGCTTGTAGAGTTGTCACGTGTTGTGTTGATTTAAAAAAATCTCTTCATAAAAATATGCCGCCGTGTGTACTTAGATATTGCACAAATAATTCAATAAATGTCAGTAAAAACCAAGGAACTACTTTTCATCGGTTAATAAGATACTTAATCAATAAAAAAGTTTTATAGATTAATAATAAAACAAATTATTCCTAAGACGCCATCTCGTGTCATGGAATATAGATTATAAAATTAATATGTTCGGATGCGACATTTCTGTGGGTACTTAAGTATAGGACGAATATATTATTATACACAGTTTTATTTTAGAAACATATATAATTAATTATAATTCGTCCATTTTTAACTCTCGCGCACATTTTTTTTTAATAGAAACATATATTAGTTATCATAATTAGGCCAAATTTTTTATATTTAAATCTGCTAATTATTCTTATATTTTATTTTTAGGTTTCCACATCAAAGTCAAAGCGGAATAAATTCGTCAATTTTTAACTCTCGCGTGTCCAGTATTTATGAACGGCTCTTATTCTAATTTAAATAAATATGTTTGTAATTTAAATGTTATGTTAATAAGTTTTGTTAAACATACATTTAGTATGTTTTTTTTATATGTGACATAAATACCTTTCAAAATATTCAGACAGAAATATCATTAATGTGTAATTGTGATATAATATTATGTAATATTATATTAAATAAGCAAATGTAATATACAAAATAAGTGACAAAATTTAAATATTGTTCTCGATATAATTTACCTATTTAACAATACAATCTACTATTACCTACGGATCCTTCTACCTATGTTTATTCTATAATTAAAAAAAAACCAACCGCGCGAACACAGAGTACCGCACATTTTTTGTTTGAGATAGCTGTTCTAGTACGTAAGTACATATTACTTCAATGACCTATAAAAATGTTATGTATGTATCCAAATGCACCCTTTTTACTGAAAACGTGGCATTAAACCTTATTCCTCACGGATGACAACGCATCAGGGTTTTGATTCGCTATCGAGGATAGATGTAGACGTCTATGGGTGCGACTGTGTGCTTGTTTGTCTCCTTATCTTATTAAAAAATATGTATGATCTTTGGTATTGCATTTATACTTTGAAGATATGTCAACTCCAACGAAATATCAGAAATGTCGAAATGTAAGTCGGATTATCATATAATTAAATACTGGTTCATATTGCTGAATTAGCTTGGTGTAGCGAGTAACCAAAATTAGTAATTCCTTCTCTGGTTCTTTGACTTTTTAATCCAAATAATGTATTTATCTATTTTACTTTAGCTGTGATATTCCCCAGACGTTGTAATTGAAAGATAAAAAATAAAAAGTAAAAATGTTCTAACGAAAAGAAGATGTACTAGCAGCTTTTTAAATTTGCGATTTGTGAGGTGTTTAAAGAAAGCTTTTCAAGGTATTTTCCAAATTGTTTATACGAAAAGTGTTACCTGCTTGAAAAGTGTTCCTTTAAAAACTAACATAAACTCTCACACCTGTCGCCCAGAGGGATGACATATATTTCCATTTAGCACGATCCTGACAAACCTCTCTCGCTTCTTTTAAGAATACATACTGTTACGCGCTCCAGTCGACGACACACTAGCGCCATCTAGTGTCAGGAACGAGAGCGAGGGGAGCGTTGCAGTAAATGACATCACACATCTTTCTACCGACAGCGCCACCCGAAGAACTAAGATTCTAGAAAATCTATACTCGAACTCTCGGTACCTTGCGCGTGTTTACTTGAACATTCCGGATATTTTGCTAATTTAAATAAATAGGTGGCGCAAGATGCGATCGAGGCAGAGTTGAACTCGGCGACACAAACGAAGCTTCGGAGCGGAATTAAGTGAATTAGTGTGTTTAATTATTAGTGTTTTTAACTTTAATTTGTATAAAGTAAATTGAAGTGTTAATTTAGGTAATTCTATCGGCAATTTTTATTGTCACGAACCTCAAGCTCGTAACAATTGGTGTCAGAAGTGGGATAAAATAATGCCGATTTTACCTAAGGAGGAAACGGAGGGTGTCCGTACCCGAAGTCAACGCCAGCAGGAGACGGACCAGAGGTGATTTGGTGGTGCAACGCCGCAGATGTCTGAGGGCCAGCCGCCGGCCACGGAAGCCGGTCCGTCAGCAGCTTCTACGTCTGTGGCACCTGACTTAGTGAATTAGTGTGTTTAATTATTAGTGTTTTTAACTTTAATTTGTATAAAGTAAATTGAAGTGTTAATTTAGGTAATTCTATCGGCAATTTTTATTGCCACGAACCATATATCTGTACATGCTCTTCGGTTAAGGGTACAATTAAATTGATTCAGTTAATCACCAATTTATTCGATAAACTTTAGTCTAATGCGTCCCTTGCGGAATCTGCTACACAATTCTGCAGCATAAAGGAGATGACCTTGGTTCCACACAAGCTTGGGCCCGGCGTGAACAAAGTTCAAATAGAGTACGTGAGGGTAATATGGTCATCCGGTTAATATGGTCACTTTCTTATAACTCAAAAACTACAGCCTTGTTTGCATAGATGGCTCTGTGATACTATAGCTCTTAATCAGTCAACACATAAAAAAATTTAAGGTTAAAAGGCGCTGCTTCATCGACGCTATTTTAAACTTTGGAAATTAGCGTTTTGTCGTACTGACCACTTTGATCTGAAATATCTCATCTTTGGTTAAGAATTCCAAATTCAAATTTATAAATTCATTTAGCTAGTACATTTGAGTTTTGAAAACAGTCATTAATTTGTTTTTTCCTCATTACTTTTCTCTTTGGCGTCGCTTATTACCGCACAATGGAAAACATGAAATATCGGTATATGTATTTACGAGTACGAGTTCTACCGTGGCACCAGTGCTGCAGAAACAGCTCGAAGGATTAATAATGTGTACGGCACTGGTGTCGCAAAAAAAGCATGGTACGTTTTTGGTTTCAACGTTTTCGTTCTGGAAATTTCGACCTTCAGAACCATGTGATGAAAAATGGATACTGTAGGATAATCGGAACCGCTCGTCGCAATGGCTGAACCCCGGAGACCAAGCCAAATCCTGCCCTAAACGAAAATTTACTCAGAAAAAGTTACTTGTGAGTGTTTGGTGGACTAGCGCCGGTGTCTTTCACTACAGCTTTCTAAAATCTGGCCAAACGATTACGGCGGATATGTATTATTAGCAACTGCAAACCATGAAGGAAAAACTGGCTGCTAAACAACTGAGATTTGTCAATCGCGCTAGGCCACTGCTGCTTCACGACAACGCAAGACCACACACTGCACAACAAACAACTACTAAGTTAGATGACCTACAGTTGGAATGTCTGCGACATCCACCATACTCCCCAAACCTTATTCCAACAGATTGCCATTTTTTTCGGAAGTGGGAACACTTCTTACAAGGAAAAAATTCAACTCCGATGCGGCAGTCCAATACGCCTTCAAAGAGTTTAATGATTCTCGCCCCCATGGTTTTTTCGGTAAAGGGATCAATGAACTACCTATGAGATGGAAAAGTACATAGATACAACGGTGCATACTTTGACTTTTTTTTATAGAAGAGGGGGCAAACAAGCATGTGGCTCACCTGATGTTAAGTGACTACCGCCACCCATGATTAACCGCAACACCAGGGGAATTGCAGGTGCGTTGCCGGCCCTTTAGAAAGGAGTAAGCTCTTTTCTTGAAGGTCCCCAGGTCGTATCGGTCCGGAAAAATCGCCGGTGGTAAATTATTCCACAGAGAGATTGTACGCGGAAGAAAACTCCTTTTGAAACGTACAGTGGTGGACCGCCAAGCATCCAGATGGTGTGGACGGTATCGAAGGCCTTCGCAATATCCAAACTAACGGCCAATGCCTCCCCCTTGGACTCTACTGCCTCCGCCCATCTGTGACTTAGGTAGACCAGAAGATCACCAGCTGACCTACCACGGCGAAAACCGTATTGGCTGTCACTAATCAGCTGGTGATCCCCAAGGTACCTCATGAGCTGGCAGTTTACAATGGACTCCATTGTTTTGGAGAACAAGGAGGTGATGGCGATAGGCCGGTAGTTGGACGGGTCTGAGCGGTCGCCTTTTTTAGGGATCGGGTGGACGAAAGCCGTCTTCCATGATTTTGGGACTATGCCTAGGGAGTAGGAGTACCGGAAAAGACGCGTTAAAACCGGTGCCAACTCTGGAACACACGTCCTCAGCACAATTGGGGGGATTCCGTCAGGCCCACTCGACTTGCGGATGTCCAGGGAGAGGAGTGCTGTGCGAACCGAGCGCTGAGTGAACTGCACTTCCGGCATGGAGCACTCACACCGCGGGATGGTCGGCGGCGTACTCCCCCCGTCATCGAGAGTCGAGTTAGACGCAAAGAAAGAGCCTAGAAGATCGGCTTTCTCCTTTGCGGTGTGGGCCAGTGAGTTGTCCTCCCTGTGCAGAGATGGAAGAGATGGCTGACAGAAATTCCCCTGGACAGCCTTGGCGAGAGACCAGAATGCACGGGTTCCAGAAGGAAGACGAACTAGTTTCTCGCCAACTCTGCCTATGTGCTCTGACTTTGCCTTGGCAATGACTCTTTTGAAGGACCTAGAGGCGGAATTATACTTCTTTTTTAGAGCGCTGGTGTTTACATCCCGGGACGCTGACGCGTCAGCCCAGGCTTGGTAGCACTCCTGCTTATAGCATGATGCTATTTTACAGGAGCGACCAAACCATGGCTGAGATTTGCCTCCAACGGGCACCACAGAGGAAGGAATAAAAAGTTCCATACCCTGAAGTACCACATCAGTGACAGAATCCGCAACAACGTTGGGATCGTTCGGCTAGAAGCAAACCCGCCCCCAAGGGTAGGATTCAAAGAAAGACCGCATCCCATCCCAATCGGCTGACCTATAGTGCCAAACACGGCGGCAGCCTGCAGAATGCAACCGCGATTTCAGCGTGAGTGGCACCACACTCCGGACAAGACAATGGTCCGAGGAGCCTAAAGGGGCGTCGACGGAAATCTGATATCCGTCCGGGTGAGAGGTCAGCAGAAGGTCCAACAGGGAAGGTACATGATCCTCCACATCTGGAATCCGCGTAGGCAAAGTAACCAGTTGTGTCAGACCATATGAAAAGGCAAAATCATGAACAGATCTCCCCGCATGATCGGTTAAATGTGAACCAAGCCATTCGGCGTGATGGGCGTTAAAGTCACCGAGGATCACGATCTCTGCGGAGGGGATCTGCTGTAGCAACGAATCTGCAGCCTTTTGGACGTGGTCGAGGAGGCGGTCTGTTTCGGCATTTCCGCTATGGGACCTATAGAGGCACCCGTAGACGCGCGGATGGTCGTCGCTGTCTACGCGTAGCCAAAGGATGGACAGGTCCGAACCTTCAAGTCTGCCGAGGCGTCGAGAACAGATGTCCTCTCTGACGTAAACGCAAACTCCAGCCCGAGGCACAAAGGAGTGTTCCAGTTTGTACCCCGGGTAGGAGAGATACGAGACATCAGCCGGAGAGGACACCTGTGTCTCGGTCAGAAAGAGCAGAGCCGGCCTCGCCGTCTCGAGATGGTAGTGGATGTCGTTTAGGTTAGAGTGAAGTCCCCTGATATTGCAGAAATTCACGGACAGCGTGGCAGGGGTCGCCTTGGTCTTGTTGCTCCGTTTGCCCCGAGCAGTTGTAGTCTTGAGCGGAATTTGCCCCCCTCCCCCCCAGAATACGCGGGGCAGCCTGAGCACCCACGCTCAGAAGTGGAAAAACATGGTCGTGGATGCTTAGCGAGGGATTCTCCAGGGGTGCTGGTACCCTCCTGGGGTAGTCTACACTCACCAGACGAAACGAAACGCGGAAGCAGAGCTTCCACTTCACGCCGGTATTTTGTGAGGTCGTGGTACCACCCCGGTTTGAGCCGGCCCATACGTGCGACAGCAAAGCTGCCGCGTGGCTCTACCACTGTTCTGTTATTAAATATATTTTACAAAAAAAAAATTGACTTTATATTCCTCCCGTACAAAACGCCTATTTCACCTAATTATTAATGTAAGAATCTATTATTTTAGTCAATTTTAGTATTGTGGAGTGTCGTTATTTTTTTTAGGTTGATTTTTCGAAGTGTTCCTAATTATTTCCAGAGCGTGTATGCTATTTTTTTAAATATATTTTAACAGTATACGATTTTGATTATTAGATTATTTAGATTTCTGTACTCTATCCTCATTCATTTTTGCTACGTATTTTAATCGACGAAGCCATAATTTTCTATCATAGTATAATTTCAGATCCATTCATTTAGATTCAGCCCAAACATATTTTTAATGACCGCATTTCTAATAAAATGAATGCTGTCATTTTACTCTCATGCTTCTTCTGCCGCTCTCAGTTTTCACTTCCATACATTAAGTTAGGGACTAACCCAGCATTGTGAAAACCTTTTTTGGACACATTCCAGCTTCCCACTTCCTAAATAGACCCATTTACTGTATGCCCTGTATTCACTCTTTATTCTATATCCTTGTCATGTCTACCTACCTATATTATAAACTAGTTTCGATGATGTTGGTTCTGTTAGCCTATGCAGCTCTCACAACTTCATAGGTCTCAGCCCAATATACCTATACTACTTATTTCACATGTCGTACTTTCTTCTCTTTCAAATACATCACTTTCGTCTCAATTACGTTTAATTTTATTTCCATTTCCTTTAATTACATATTAAGGGTCATTTTTCATAGAGTCGCCATATTTTAAACTTAAGTTCAAGTATATAAATAATGATATACCGTTATTGCAGTTTTTGAAAATAAGGTAAGGCAGTAAATAAGGCTTCTAGGTTTGTGCCTACCGATTGACCCTTACGAAAGTGTGCTTACGCAGTAAATTCAGTTGAAATAATGAATTACCACTCATTTTGAGTTTAAAAGATAAAAAGGACAGAATGTTTGAGAATTATTCTAATTAATTTTTCTTCACCTTTTGCCTGTATTACTTATTCTGAACCTTCTCCGCCGGCTATTGCAAAATAACGCTGTATGTTGGTTAAAGTACCAAACTAACCATTATTTGCAACTCGTCCAGAAACAACACAAATATGACTTGATCATCGGCGTACAAGCGGCAGTTGACTGCTAACTTATCCATTCTTAACAGATTATAACAACTCTAATGGCATAAAATAAATAAATAAAATACAGCTTTTCAACGATGCTAAGTCAGGCTTATGTCACTGTAGTTAATACAACACTAGTAATTATAAATAAATATTATAGTTTTTTGAGTATCTAAATATAAGTACCTAGTTTCTTTTGGCATGCAAATTATGTGGCTTGTATATTGTTTCCAGTATATTCTATTGACTTGTTTGATGGAAGACGTTACACGTTTCATACTCAATGAAATCATTTAAATGATGCGGTCGTTTAAGCATTATCTTGTTGTTCTTCTTAACTGTTTTAAAAATTTAACGCGAAAGCAAAGTAGAATTTAATAAACAAATTATTTCTAATTTTAACTAATTGAATATATGTAAAGCTTGTATTACTTCAAAAGTCAATTAATATTACTGTACCTTAAAACAGAAACCTATACAAATCACTTTTATTTCTAATTAAGGTAAACATCGTACTTTCTTGGTCTTACTTTGCGGTGACTGGCGGCATATGTATCTTTTAAAAAGTTTCCGTTCTATTTACAGCTATCAATTTAACGTCATTTCGGGTTCAACAAGCGGCCAACGAACAAGTCTAATACCGTGATCCCGTAACGCTTAACAAGCCCCGAATTATAAAACAAATCAAAGAGACCGCTTTATTGTTGCTACGCCTCGTTTGCGTCTCACAATCATACGCGCTGTGTCTTTCCACGTCTGATCCGGCGAGGGATCTTGTCGCATTAAATAATCGGCTCAAATAGGTGCATATCAATTGATTTGTAAGATAAGTACTAATGAGCCACAGTTCCTTTTGACAGGATGCACGTCTGTCAAGCGACAGATTTGTTCTGCTTAGTTTTATACCAATTATTTTTTGTAATTTCGATCTTATGTTAATGATTATAAGATGTAACAATCTCTTTCCCTATGATATATCGGATCGGTTGGTAAAATATTAAGCCGATAATAAAATTACTGGGATCTTTTTAACATTCTCTCTCGACAAGCGGCTTATATTTTGGCCACACAGTATTTTTTTATAAGTGAAAAGGAAAAGGTAACTATATTTTACTTTAAAGAAAAAAATGCGTCACAATAGCTTGTAAGAGAGCCCAGCCTATTCTAATTTGATGTCAGACTTATGATCTGAGCTTTGATAGTAGTTTTATTTCGTAACTCATAGATCCAATGTTCGTAATGCAATTTCTTTCATGATGTTGCATTTTAATTCTAATTATCTATATATCAATCGTTTCAACAAAAACCATTGCAAGAATGCACCAAGTGGCAAATTAAATATGTAAAATGTCTGCATTCGTACTTGTAGTTAATATTATTAACGATATTATCGAGTATTAACTTAATACTTGACTATCGTATGATTTCGTATCGTTGACTGTTGTCGGTCTCGGGTGTTGTGTTCAAATAACGGTCACAGCCAGTAGTATATTTAATATAGATTAAGGGTGTCAAAAAACACACAGTCCAAATAATGGTAAGAGAATACTGTGACCCATAGACATTTACTTACATCTATCTTCTTTTAAGAATCAAAATGCGGATGCATTGTCACCCGTGAGGACTAAGATGGTGTGCCTCAGTAAAAGGTTCTCCGATTCTCTACGCTTACCATACGAAACACAGCAGCATTAAGCTCATATTTTACGCTGGTTGAGTCGACCCATTTGTCCTACAACCATAATATAGTACGGCTCTACAACGTTCCAAAATATTGAACAAATATTGAAATGCAATATCAACAAATTCACAATATTTGTTGAGATATATATTTGCAAACTGAAGTTTAAATGGGGCGGTAACTCGAAGAACTGACAACCGATGGGGAAGAAAGGTTCTCAAGTGACAGCCTTATATCGGTAAGCGACTTAGTACCGCGGTCCCCACGAGATGTAGATAGAGAGACAACCTGGTATGTGACGCAATATATATGTACGTATATGTGACATGTTTTGGTCTGTGTTCTGGAATGGGCTCGTGAAGGACTGTAATAGGCGGATGGACGATTTGAGAATATAAGAGACAGGATACACTGTGTGACTGCACACTGTCTGCAAGCAAGTCTTCCTGCTATCTTAGAGGATTAGAGCAACATCAGACAAGTTAGTGCCTCTGCATTTATTTATTCATTAGATGTTACAGCTTCCGATAGTTTAGTTTTACAGTTATCACAGTATCCGATTTTTTCATCATCATTATCATTTCGAAACGTGACAAGACCCAAACTGAGATAAGGACCTTGGAAACATGACAGATACGCGCAACACAGTGCACTTTTATAGAGAAGTAAGGGTGACGAACAACTTCAGCGTCCATCTGATAGTAAGTGGATGTTTTAGCCAATATACATTTCTATCCTCGATTTAAAACGATAATATACTGCCACTCCCGAGGCCTTAGATGAATGGCTCATTATCTGTAAAATGTTCTACGGTTCTCACCACACGATACAGCGTTGTTCTATACAATAATTTGCGCAAATCTTAAACTGAATATAAACAATCGTAATATAATCAGAATTTATACAAGATCATGAATGTGGATTATGACTTTTTACCTATTATTGCAATGCGGAAGCTGTGTTAATTCATCTATTACCTATTTAGTCCCGTATCGTAAGAGAAGACTAAGGAAATGCCAGAAAGATCTTACGATTTTTTCTTTTTTTATAGAAGATTTTAGAGAAGACAGGAGCATGCGGTTCACCTGATGTTAAGTGACTACCGCCGCCCATGAACATCTGCAACACCAGGGGGATTGTAGGTGCTTGGCCGTCCTTTTAGAAAAGATTAAGCTCTTTTCTTAAAATTATTCCTATAAGTATAACCGACTCCTGACGTCGTGGAACTTATAAAAACCAACTGGCTAACAATACTAAGATCATAACTCGCAAGTTCTGACATACGAGACTTTTCGGTGATGTAACAAAGCCTGCAGTGCCTAAAAATAATTATCCCAGAATATAGAGAGATAACCGGCCGTTTACTTTATATTAACTTATTTTATTTTACGTTGCGAGCACTTTATAACACCCAGTAAAAATCCGTAAAAACTAGTTTTATTTTAATTTAGTGCTCGCGTGAACATAAGAAAATCCTATACCTTTAAACGCAGCCATATTCTAGCTGCAGCACGATTGGGTCGGCGGTAGGACAACGCAGAATACCAGCATCAAACAGTAGAATAATGCTGCGTTCCGTATGGCGAGTGCAGAGGACCGAATACAATACTCAACCCGGTGAAGTAAAGCGGCATCAAAGATGTGAGACGTGTGGTTCTGCGACCGTGTGGGCCAAGCGAGGCGATTAAGGCAAATACTGCCTACAACGGGAGAGGACCTTGTCAAACATATAGGCTTTAATGGACTTTTGAAGAGGAAGAACTACAATTAATGCCCAATTCCTAAAATAATATAAAAATATACTAATTTGAAGTATAGCCTATAGAAACTATGCTAACAGTTCATAACTCTAAAATAATACATGGTAATAACCGTATTGAATTATTTTAATCAGTCCAGAGTTTATGTTATTCTAAATTGTAATTCCAATGCTTAAATAACCACAAAAAGGATGTTTAAAGCAATGAAAACATTTTATGAAGCGATTGCGTCTTTCGTACTAACGCGTCATAAAATTGTACAGACTGGATTACGTCAGTCTAAGACAGCAATAGCAGTTGTTAGTACTGGCATTTATTCAAATCAAGGATTATAAACAAAAGTTCACATCAAAGGATAGACATAAAATTACGATTATGATATTCGTTTGAAATTAATTACAAGTGCGCGTGTCGAGGGAATTAAGACTTTGATACTAGTAAATCATCTTGAATCTTGAGGTTTATGCGACCCTAGTACCGTTGTATAGGTTGTTTAGAAAATGTAGTCTTTTATTTAAAAGAAAGTCTTCTTCGTCTTCAAACTTCCCAAAGACAAATTCAAAATTCAAATTCAGATTCAAATCGTTTATTGCTTCTATAATGTACAATTTTTAATGTTTTGACAAAGAATATATTTTTTTAAAGTTTATAACTATTATTTAATTTTTTTTTCTTTATAAATAATGTCCGGAATAATAATGAGTACCCGGATGACCGAGCTTTGTCCGGTTTTATTTTGGAAATTACATTTAGATATAAATTACATACCGATGAATAATATTTTTGATCTTATTGACATAATAGAAAAAACTGAACTGGTTATTTGAATAAAAAATTATGAGTGCAATTAGTTTAATTAAAATTTTCCTATTTTTAAAAAATACTAAAAAACGGCTCAAAATAATAGATTTTCTCACAGAAGGGAATTTGAAAAAAAATCGGACCGAAGACAGGACGCGAACAAAGGTACCTATTACGATTTCGCGACCGCTCGATATCCACTTGGGCTATTACGGTCATTAGCACAGTATCAAAATTTGCCTTCTTATTGGTTTCTTATTATTTGTAGCAGTTTTTCATTGCCTTAAACCACGGACAAAAAGACATTTTCTAGAAATAAATCCTAGCTAGATCGATTTATTGCCCCCGAAACTCCCCAGACACTTAATTTTATGAAAATCGTTGGAGCCGTTTCCGTAAAAACTAGTTTTATTTATATATCCTAAATGTTTTAAGTTGAACAATGAAACAAAATTCAAATTACAGAATTTAAATTTTTTTTTTCCTTTTTGTTGTTAATGACACGCAAAGAAACAATTTTCTATATTAATTGAGTTATCAAGGAGGGAGGAGGGATTTCACCAAAATTAGGGTAAGTCCATAGGGGGAGTTAGCCATAGTTTTTAAGAAGCCAGTAAAATTAAAACTACTAGATTAATTAACAAAAATCAACCTTTAATTAAACTTTCGACACTCTTAGAATATCACATAAAATTATTGAACTTCAACATAATCAGTGTGATGATTTATTTATTTACCAAATTACGACTGGCCATCTCTTTCGTAGTGCCTGGCAGAAATGACCATAGTAGCAAGGGATAGATTGCCAGTTTATTAATCAGCATTTCATCCACTCTTTTTCTATAGTTTTTTGAGTTCTTCTTTTCTGTCCACATAATGAACGCTTATCATCAAACTCGGTTCAATTTTTATGGAGCCACAATTGACATAAAACGCATTAAAGTCAGTCTTTGATAGGATGCGTTTCATAATAATGTTCTCTACAGCCTGCACAGTTGTCAACTTCTCTGTTTCCGCCTTCTTCATCAGACAAGTCACATAATATTGGTTCTTCCCCCTGATCACTGCTTTGAGATAACTCAACTATTTTGTTACATAGTTTAAAGTGATTAGCGAGAAGCGAATTTCTTCTCATTTGCTTCGCTAAATAGAGATGATGGTCTTTGTTATTACTTTACTTGTATTGTCTTTCTATACTTCATAAAGAAGCTATGTAGATAGTAATTTTATCTTGAAACAGCATCCATGGTTGCCTTAAATGATTCTTCAATCCAGTTCCTTCGTGAGCTGACTGCTTTTCTTTTGTTTTCGTTTGGCATCTAAAATAAAACACTAATTACTAAAACATAATTGGCATATATAACCATGAATAAAGAAAATATTGCAAGTTGTTATAATACAACTTTTAATATTGCACATTACTTTTGTACGGCCATCTCATATCGATCACGTATGGCCATCTCTCCTAATCATCCGGGATAGATGGCCACACATTATTTGTAAAAACATATAAACATTCCACGCGCGATTTGTCGGTTATATCAAAGTTTAGTTCATAAACTGAACATGTAACTTAAAAAAAAAAAATACTTATTTTGTATGATTCCTTATTACCAAAACGGTGTAACGCAAACCCTTTGAAAACTTTAAACTCCATAGGAAAAAATATAGGTTCATTTTAATTACTTTCTGTCGTTATTTCGCCGGAGTTCTAGCGAAATGTCCTTCACACTCACTGCACAAATTGTACTGACGAGAAAGTAATGCACTAAGTGCATATATGAATTTTTTAAGTGGCAATCTCTCCCTTACGGCCGTGTCCCCCGGACTTACCCTAATGATTACGATTAATCTTCCCTTGGTTAGCAGATTTGTGATAGCACACGTAGGTGTACGTCACGTTGATGGTCCTTGTCATCTGTCCGCATTTTTTACTTAATATTTATCGGAGACCAGGATATCTTCTTGATTATCCCCAAAATGAAGAATATGACACCCACATAACAAAAATATATGACATAATCTCTACCATTGTCTTTATAAAATTTACTACAATATTCCTGTCCCTCAAACCAGTGTACGATTAAAATTTGATCTATGCTATATTTTATCCGAAACAAAACTCCTATCTAGGTGAAGCTGCGGCGGATCGCAAGTACATAATAAAATGATTCATTCATTATGAATGAAGCTGGCAAATTTCTTTTATTTATTTAATTTTATATAACTAGAAAATGGTCGATGTTGTATCAGATAAAACACTGTCAGCGAAGTGTTATCAATTACCATCCGCAAGCATCCGCTACTGGATCTATCGCAAAAAATAACGTAATAATATCGACGACGCTCATTCATGGCGCCTGTGCTTAATTTTATCACGTCTAGAAGGTTGATTGATTCCCATAGCGGCTGCGTACAGTAGCATGCTTCTTCCAAGTACGTAAATTCAAATCTAGGAATAATTGGTTTAAAAAGATACTTGTTTTTTATTAAAAAAAATTTCGCCGTCGTTTCAAGTCGTTATTGGGAAGACGCTTCTGCCCATTTACTTATTTGTTCCCCTCCGTCGCCCGTTACGGCACCTACGGGATGTAAGGGATAGTGGATAAACTTACACTGCCACTATCGGTTAATAAAGCAGAATGTGAGGACTGGTAACTTTCCATAACCTCAGCGGTGACAATTCATTTGAACTTGATTCTTAACCGAAAAAATTTAAAGATGGGTCTACGCTAGACGAGCAGAGCACAAGCGGAGCATGAGCCGAGCACAAATTCGTGTAGTGTGGACCGACTTGCAAGCTAGAACGAACGCGCTTCGAGCGTTTCATTCGTGCTCGATTGCGCTCCGCCTATTGTCGGTTTTTGACGAACACAAAGGGATTTGTATCGCATGCATCGATTTGTATGTTGTAAGCTCGTTGTACTTCCACACTTGACACCGCCAGTAGGGCGGTGTGTGCTTAGCTCGTGCTCGGCTCCTCTAGCGTAGACCCAGCCTCAGGTTTAAACATATCTAGATGCTCGTTTGTTATTCTTACTAATACAAATACCATAAAGACTGATGTTTTAATCATCAATTAAAAGTTATTCTTTGGACAAAATACAACTCAAACAAATGAAAAAATATCATCATCATTACAACCTTTCATGTCTACTGTTAGTGCCTGAATATGGGTCTCCCCCAAGAAATGCCATAAAGCATGGTCCTCAGTCACCTGCATCCCTTTCACGTCACTCCATCTAGTGGGGTCCACCCTACACTTAACTTATCAGTACGAGGCTCCCACTCGAGAACCTTTCTTCCCCATCGGTTGTCACTTCTTCGAACTATATGGCCAGCCCATTGCCACTTCAACTTATATACTGCGGATATCCTTTTTTGTAAATCCACCACGCAGATAAACTTCGAGCATAACTCGCTGAGTGTCTTGAGCTCACTCATGCGGGAAGGACCACGTCTCAGATCCATATGTACCTATTCACTGACGACACTGGTTGTAGAAAGATCTTCCTTATAATAGCTTAATAATGATAATAAAAACTGGACTGGCAACCCGCTTGTCAGGCGTGGCAACAAGGTATAGCGAATTCCCTCGATGAGGCAATCTATGAACGAGACCTATGTTCAGCAGAAGACGTTTGATAGGTTGTTATGAATAATTGACTGAGTGAATAAAACGCTTGCGCCGTAAAGAAACCCATCAAACTGTCGCCGTGAATGTCATAAAAGTGGCTGTAAAATATGTCTGGATATTTTCATGTTCGCCGAGAGATTGCGGCATTTATAATAAATTACCCAATCTGGTTACCGTACCTGATTACCGTATAGCGGCGGTGTAAGATTATCTCCTATCCTGGATCGTCCCGTGGGTGTCGTAGGAGGCGACAGAGAGAAACAAATCAGAAGATGAGCAGCAGCGTCTTCTTAATAATATCCAGACAATTAAAAACCGCGGCTGCCAACTTATGCAATCTAAGGGAATACCTGGGTTCAGCAGTGGTGTTTGATAGGGTGTTAATGACAAAAAAACGCTGTCATATGATACAAAGATCACTAGATCGATTGACGAGAATGATGAATACAGAAAATTTAAAACTTGACACAGTTAAAGAATGTTTTGTTCTTGTTTGATGATTGTTTTTTGTTTTTGAAGTGAAAACTTCTTTAGCAGCGTTGTACACTTTTTTTGTAATGGTTAAAAAATGTTAAACTCGCGTCAGGACACGTGACCCTGATTGAAAATTCGTAAGATGGATGGAGAGAAAGTATCCCCCTCTCTTTCTACGGCGCGACGAAAATGAATACCTGCGCCTGGTGTGTCGTTTAGGCGGCGCAGAGCGCTTGCGCGTATGTACCTAATATAAATTGTCATGTTTGTGTACGATAGCGCAATAATGAAATATTGTATTCTACCACATAAATGATAGTACTTTTATACTGATAATTAAAGAAATTTGTGCAAAATTATTCTCTAACCATTCCAAAATATCAAAAATGCACAACGTTAATATTCAAGTTTTCACTTCTGCCGGCACTCCTGGAGTGCAACCCGTCGTTTTTTATTCTTGTCCTTTTTAGGCGATTTCGACCAAAGCGACAACTTTCAGATATTTTCAGAAGCCATCAACTGTGATAATGAAATGTGAATTTTTAATGTTAAAGCGAAAAACGATCTAACGTCTAATAGGTCACCTGCTGGTAAGTGGCTACTTTAGCCACAGTTCTAACAAAAGCCGCAGATGTATCGTCATCCCTTTGGACTAAAAACAAATGAGTCACAACCTGTAATGTTATGCCGACTTGTAATGTTATGCCGACTTGTAATGTTATGCCGACTTGAAATGTTATGCCAACTTGTAATGTTATGCCGACTTGTAATGTTATGCTGACTTGTAATGTTATGCCGACTTCTAATGTTATGCCGATTCTCTTACTCATCAAAATAGAATACAGCAATGCCTGCATTTCGCTAAGCTGCAGACAAGGGTCAGTACCTTACATCAACAATCAACCCAACAATCAACCCAACAATCAACCCAACAATCAGCCCAACAATAAACCCCACAATCAACCCAACAATCAACCCAACAATCAACCCAACAATCAACCCAACAATCAACCCAACAATCAACCCAACAATCAGCCCAACAATAAACCCAACAATCAACCCAACAATCAACCCAACAATCAACCCAACAATCAACCCAACAATCAACCCAACAATCAACCCAACAATCAGCCCAACAATAAACCCAACAATCAACCCAACAATCAACCCAACAATCAACCCAACAATCAACCCAACAATCAACCCAACTCTCAACTTAACCTTTTTTTTTCGTGGGGAAATCCTCATGGATACCATCCGTTGCAGGGGCAACGAGAAGGTTATGCCAGACTCCTACCGGCTAAAACGCCACGGTGGTCACCATCAGCGTATACGAGGGGTCCCGGGATCTCCGTTCGGAACGCAACCGGAGCCCCTCTAACCCTTTGCTACACTAATAGCACGTCCCATGGCAATATTTGCTGCCCCCAGCACCCTCGTAGTGCTACCACGATGTCTCGAGACCACTTCCGAGTTATCATCTTCCTCGTGGGTTACATAACTGGGCGTTCGGGGCACCGCCCCGAGCACCTGCAACCCCCCCCCCCCCCCCCGGTCCCGTTTCTGGTAGGGGAACTCCGTTTCCAAAAGGAGGGCCATGACTAACGCCTTGGTGACGTCGTCTCCAAGTGGGATCCACCCTCTCCCGATCTCGCTTAGAAGCCTCCTTCTGAATCATAGCGGATTCACAGAAGGTGGCTACGGCCCTCCACGCCGAGTCCCTGCTCAGCATCGCCGACAAGACTGCTGGCAAGGAGAGGTTCCATCCAATGCGGTTTACCAGAATCGTCCGCTCCCGTTCCCACACTGGGCATACCGCGAGCGTTTGAGAAGCGGAGTCCTAGTCCCGTCCTCCGCAGTGGAAGCAGTTCGCCGTCGCCTCGCGCCCGATCTTACACAGGTAATCACCGAAGCACCCGTGTCCGGTGATTATATGTGTAAGTCTATAGGTGAGTCTTCCTATGTCGTCGCTGCATCAAGGCTTCGACGACCAGCAGGATTGCTCCGACGACGCGTTTGCGTTCATAGCGCTCCTCGAGACGAGTGCGCCATATCACCAGGGCGTTTTGCCGTTCCTGCCGTTTAATTGATTCGAGTGCCTCTTCTGGCTCACTACCACCGCTCTGACGGAGGGCACGAATCCGGATGTAGACCCTCGCGTCCAGCTCTGCCAGTAAATCTAGTGGTGGAAAGCGAGCCAGGATTGTCGCCGCCTCAAAGGATATAGTGCGGTATCCTCGTACGATCCGTATCGCCATCCTCCGCTGCACACTGTAGATTTTAGTTCTACAGCGTCGAATGGCCAGCCTTTGAGTCCATACAGGCGCTCCATACAGTGATACGAACTGTATAACACCCGCCTAGAGGTGATGTATTTCCTCCGTATGTCCCGCTAGATTGGGAAGAGACTATGCATAGCACTCGCCACCCTTTCAATCTGGGGGACTAGGCGCTCGAAATGTTCTTCGAAGCCCCAGCGAGTGTCCAGGTGGAGGCCTAAGTACTTCATGTACCTCCTCACTCTGACTTCAGACCCACCCACGCGAACGCACGAGTTGGGTAGTTCCCTGCCCCGTGGTAATTTTAGAAACCATAGAGCCTCGGTCTTGTTAGGCGCTATTTCTAAGCCCAACTCGTGGATTTTGGCGACAACGACTTCCGCACTAAGCTCGGCGAGCTCCTTGGCCCTCTCGAAAGTTATCCCGCTGGCGATCACCAATGTGTCGTCGGCATAGCACACGATATTTACGACATCGGGAAGGTCGACTTGCAGAACCGCATATTACGCGAGGTTCCACAGTAGTGGACCCAGCACCGATCCCTGTGGAACCCTACGTTTGATTTCCCTCCGGATCTTCCTACCATCTTGCCCCATGTACAGGATATACCTGTAACGCAAGTAGTCCCACCTCAACTCACCTGATGACGTGCCAGTGCCCTCCTGATTGCATCCCAGGGTAGTGAATTAAATTACCTTGCCTCTTTCCAAGCTGTGGGGAACGTGGCACACCGCAAACAGCTGGTTAACAGCGGCCTGAGCCGGTCTCCCAGGGTAACCAGACTCAGAACTAGGGCACGGCCCGGACAATCAACCCAACAAACAATCAACCAAACAATCAACCAAACAATCAACGCAACAATCGACCCAACAATCAACCCAAAAATCGACCCAACAATCGGCCCAACAATCGACCCAACAGTCGAACCATCAGTAGACCCAACAGTCGACCCAACAGTCGACACAACAGTTGACCCAACAGTCGACACAACAGTCGACCCAACAGTCGACCCAACAGTCGACCCAACAGTCGACCCAACAGTCGACCCAACTGTCGACCCAACAGTCGACCCAACGGTCGACACAACTGTCGACCCAACGGTTGACCCAACAGTCGACCCAACGGTCGACCCAACAGTCGACCCAACAGTCGACCCAACAGTCGACCCAACGGTCGACCCAACAGTCGACCCAACGGTCGACCCAACAGTCTACCCAACAGTCGACCCAACGGTTGACCCAACAGTCGACCCAACAATCAATCCAACAATCAACCCAACTCTCAATACAACCCCGAGCGCCTGCACCCCCCCCCCCCCGGCCCCGTTTCTGGTAGGGGAACACCGTTTTCAAGAGGAGGGCCATGACTAACGCCTTAGTGACGTGACGTCGTCTGCGAGTGGGATCCACCCTCTCCCGATCTCGCTTTTCTAAGCGAATTTGAATTCTATGCGAATTTTCAGAAGGAGGCTTCTGCCTCCTTCTGAAAATCTCTGCATCACCGATACGACTGCTGGCAGGGCGAGGTTCCGTACAATGTGGTTTACCAGAACGTCCGCCCCCGTTCCCACACTGGGCATACTGCGAGCGTGTGAGAAGCGGAGTCCTGGTCCCGTCCTCCACAGTGGAAGCAGTTCGCTGTCGCCTTGCGCCCGATCTTACACAGGTAATCACCGAAGCACCCGTGTCCGGTGATTATCGGTGTAAGTCTGTAAGTGAGTCTTCCTACTCGTCGCTGCATCCAGGCTTCGAAGACCGGCAGGATTGCTCCAACGACGCGTTTGCGTTCATAGCGCTCCTCGAGACGAGTGCGCCATGTCGCCAGTTTGTGCGTGAGTTTTGCCGATCCTGCCGTTTAATTGATTCGAGTGCCTCTTCTGGCTCACTACCACCGCTCTGACGGAGGGCACGAATCCGGATGTAGATGTCTCAACTCAACCTTACACTCGTCTCAACACGGGGACACAACCAACGAACTGATGATAATCACGAGGAGTGCGTTTGTCGTCGTTAGTCAGTCTGTTCATCGTTATTCTAATGACTTCAGGTGCTGTTAGGTCAGGAAATTTATATTTTTTTAGAGCTTTAAGTCGCATTCATTCATTGATCACAAATATTAAATATATTACGTAATAATTTGATTATTTGAGTTCGTTAAAGCAGTAGGCCTAGTATAAAATACCCACCCGCCGGTACTATAGACCTATTTTTAAATGTCTATATAAAGTTGGTTATTATTATTTTTTGTTTGTTTTTTTTTTAAACGCTACTCTAGGATTTTCTTCTATACAGGAGAAAATCCTAGAGTATCGTGGAGGCAGTTTACAAACATAAATTGTATAAGAACAAATATCCAGGCCCGGAATAATTATTTGTAGGCCAAACACTTGTTCCGTGCGGGATTCGAACCCGAGGCCCCCAGCGCAGCCACTCAATGCTGAGCCACTGCGCCACGGAGCCGTCAATGTTATAATATTGTATTATGAAAACGTCTTCAACTACATATGAGCTTTTGTTGCAACTCTATGCATTAATAGAAAAAATACGATTTTAAACAGATTTCAACTTAACTAGGATGCAAACCTAAATTTTGCACCACTAAACGTAATAATAACGTCGTTGTAACGTAAATATGTCGAGTAATTAAATATACCTAGGCAAGTAAATATAATGAAGATACTGTTTCGATGCCATTATTTTATATTTTTCTTCAATCTCGTGGCAGCGCCTTGTTGATTTGAAAAATTAATAGCGTCCGCTCGCCACCGGAATGGGCCCTAAACTTTAATACGTATTAAACATTATGCACACATAAAACATAAACAATTATACGACGCTAGGCTGTTCTCGCAGTGAATTGATCCTAATTATGTCGAAATAGGCGTTAATAGGACACCTAATGGCCAGTTTTACGATCCCCAAGGTGCCGCCAAAGAGCCTTCCGTTGTTTTTATTGACCCCTTTTTTCCTTTCTCGATCTAAGTTTTTGAGCAAACATCTCGATTCAGATATCTCGATACGTTAATTTGAGCCTCTCTGTTTTATCCTCGATGTTGGATAACGTACGTTCTATTTGCTTTTGAATCTATAAACATTTTATAGTGTACAAGGTGAGCCCACGTCTTTGCTTGTATCATCTTTAGTATTAATGTGATTAATAAATAATTCTAAAATAATAGAGCCGTAGTGTGTTGGTTACGGGTTTCAGCATATCTATGTTAAGTAAGCTGCGAACTAGTAATATTTATGCTAAGCATAGGTAAGACTTCGTAGAGTGACGAAATCGAGTTTTTATTAAATAAAATCTCTGACCAAGCCTAATCCAATTAAATCTCCTGAAGTATTGGGTTTGAGTGTTTAAGGCTGAAAATTCCTTTTTATCTTCGTTTTGAAGACACACTCTTAATGTCCCAGCCAGTATACGAATTAAGTGCGTTGTGGTCATTGACTGTGGGGCGCGACCCAACCAGGGAACTGTCTTGAAATTCATAGTACGCGAGTTTAATGCTTATGTGAGTTCTGTCCACGCCGGCACCATATTCTTTACCAATTACAATAAAATTAAATAAAAATTTCATATTTGAACATAATAATTAATTATTGTCCGCAGCTGGACATAGTCTCTCGACATATTGTCTCATGGGGCGGATTTTTGTCATAATTGCCACGCTAGGGTGAGTTTCCCAACTGCAGTTCTTTTAGTTGTTATTAGATGCCTGTTTTAGTAGTTGTTATGAGATGCCATTGCCCCTCACCAGTTCCTTTTCCCACTTTAGCCTCTTACTACACCCACGGCACGATATTCTTACATCGCCACTACATGGTCAAGTATAGTTCATCAATGCAAACTAAAAACAAAATGTAATATCTGACAGAATAGGCCGCAAAGTAAAGTAAACTCACTGCTAAATTAACCTTTATTTCCAGGAGTCTAATGCTTCTGCTGCTACTTGCATTCCCAATATCAGCGATATATTTTTTACTTCTCAGATGTATGCGATATAAATTCGGCGCGGGAAATTGATAACGGGATTAACCTTAAGAGGGTAGAGTAAGTCAGCTCAAATTCTAATTTCGCCCCCACTTCCCCGCGCGTCGTATGCTATGTACCGATATGTTTGTAATCACTAATACTGTAAGTAGAAAGGTCGTTAGACACTTATTTCATTGGGTTTATCATATTTATGCCTGTTTCTTAACGCCAAGCCAGCCGCTTCTTATTTTTATCACGGTTATTTCCCATTTTAATTTTACATCGTACTGTTGCGTAATGTATATTCTGATCATAAGCGACACAACTTCTCCTTCAAAAGCCTAAGCGATACTAACGGGGCGACAGAATTCAAGCTCAAGACGCCGATAGTTTAGGTAATTTCTTTTTACAGTGAAAATAATGGTATTTAAAAAAAAGTAAATAACATAAGCACTGCTTTATAGTTAGTTCAGTTAGTATGCAAAGTTTCATGATCTTATTTAAAGTATTTTATGAATAACAGCGGTTTATTTTTTATTTTGGAGGTAACTTTGGATTTTTTTTCTATCGAGAAAATTTTACGAAATCGTGTTTTCGTCTAACATAATCACTAACATTAATCCTCAACTTTACCATATATTTATTTCAAAATTAATGCTGCAATATTTTCGGCATAACGAAGGATCTTGCTAATCCATTTGACATTATATTTCCCCTTAAACCTCATTACCGCAGGCGGGAAGAACTGATCCTAACAGTCTTGTAGCTAAAAATTACCGCAGGCGGGAAGTATGGATCCCATGGATCCCAACAGTCTGACATTTAAAAAGCCGCTCCTCTTATTATCATCTATCTGTTAGAGGACAAAAACCGCGCTCTTAACATTTGCTTAATCGATATTAATAATATCAACGGGAGAGATAAAATAATGGTCTATATGTATATATTTCTTTTGTATGACGGCTGCGTAGCGCAGTGGCTTGGTATTGAGTTGCGTAGGTAAGGGCCGCGAGTTCGAATCCCGCACGGAACAAGTATTTGCATGGCCTACAAATAAATGCTCCGGGTATGGATGTTTGTCCTTGCGCAATTTATGTCTGTAAACTGCGTCCACAGTACAGGAGAGAATCCTAGTGGGGGGTAACGTTTCCAAAAAATTAATAAATATAGAATTAGGGTGACAAACATACACACAGTCCACCTGAAGGTAAGTGGATACATTTGGTGCGTTTGGCAGAAAAAAGCGCTAGCAAGCGCTTACAAGCGCTAAAATAGTTTTCGGCCAGGACACGATTGCTACTTCAGTAGCGCTAACACAATCCGCCATTTTGCTTATTTAATTTGTTTGTTTTGAAGTAGAGTTTATAAGTTGTTATGTGCAATATTAGTTTTAAGCAATATAATGACATGAATAAACATATACATTTTATTAAAAATTCACGATTGGTAAGTTTTTAATATGAATACTTTACAAACGTATATTTAAATTAGGTTACGTTCCCCGGTTAAAACTAACATCGTGTCCTAGAGGAAAATAGCTACTTACGATTTGACAGCGCTTACCGCTTACGATCGCCATTTTGCTTACAAGCGCTTGCTAGCGCTTTTTTCTGCCAAACGCACCCACTGCCTCCTCGATTAAAAATCAAAATGCAGATGCATTGTCACCCCTAAGAACTAATATGGAACGCCTCGTTTTCAGGTCTCCGGTTCTCTACACTCCCCAAATGAAACGCAAGCAGCATTAAGGACCTGGCAACCCTACCCGTAGCTACTATTTTACGCTGGTATTATGTGAGAGCGAGGTCATTCCCGGGTCGAGTCAACTGATTCGTACTACAACTGCGGCGTAGCTTTATCATGAATTCATAAACATTGCTACAATATTTTTTTAAACCAATTCTTAGTGCGATTAAAATCATTAAAAACTAGAATCCAGTTAAGCCCACCATCAAGTTATATCCTAAGAAAATGAATCTGTCAGATCGCTTTTAACCAAACCGAGGCGTCCAAAAGAATAGGTACAATTCCACTATAATTTATAGCGAAGCCGAAGCAAGCTATAACACTATAATAGCCTTTCAGACACCTCCGCTGGTGGGAATGGGATGGAAATATTCGTGTGAAGAAGATAGACGACCAGAAGCGCCGCTTCACGTCAAAATACGTGCTCCATTAGTTTTATTGCTTCGTGGTAAAGGGTAAAATTTCATCGATATCGATATTTTTTACTATTTTAATGAGACTTATTTTACACGCTGATTTTAGAGTACGTAAAATGAGTAATTAACCATTTAATTCAAAATCATTTTATTTTTATAACTTAGCTTTCGATTTTATATCTTGAAATGGAAATTGAAACCAAAAAGCTTTTAGAAAGATCTTTTGCTTAAAAATTAAGAAGCAACAATTACCTACTTATTACGCTTATCTATAATTTAAAAAAAATCTTTACTATTTTATAAGGCAAATTAAAATTAAAAAATATATGTTAAATCATCACTTGTAAGAAATTATTTTTATGAATGGTTAATATTTTATTGATTTTCTTTTATCTTTCAATAATTATCTATATTCGACAAAACAAAGACTTATGGAAATTAAAACATCACAATTTCGCATTGATTGAGATTATAAACGTAATATAAAATATGATATCATATCAAATTATATAATAACAAATTAGGAGTTATTTTTTTATTTTAAAAATAGAGTAGGTAATTATTTTATTTTATAAATAACATGTTAGAATTTTGTTAAAAAAATCTTTCCAACACCTTTTAGTCGCATTCAAATAAACTGTAGCTGTAACTATGTGTGTAACTGTATTACATGTAGTAACGACTACACTAGTGTACACTAAATGGAGTAACGACCCGATAAGACATGCAGGAAGTTGATGGATCCAGGTTGATCAAGTCAAGACCGTGCTTTATGGCATAGCACTATGTTCAGCAGTGGAGTTGTGAAGGACTGTAATGAATGAGTGAATGAATTAATTAATGTTAGATATTATAAATAATGATTCAAACATTTTGAGTCAATTTGTTTTTATCGATAAAATATCGATATCAGCATAATCATCTACTTGGCATAGCGCAGCGCAGCATGGAGGGCGGCACCGCGGCAACATCAAAGGAGGCCACCTCTTTGATGTGGCCGGCGGCGCGCGCCTCCAAACGCCGCAAGCGACAAATCCATACGTCATCCTCCTGTCATTATAACGCCTCACAATCGCGCTGGGAATGTGGAATTATTAATGAGACAATATAAATTGACAAGGCGCTTTTATAACGATTACTTGATCCCGTATGAGATGCGAGTGTCATTTGAATCCGTTCATACTTCATACAAAATGACACTAGTCAGTAAATGGGTGTTGATGTCAATTAGAACGTTACTTTGAGAAATAAAATTTAATGTAGGTATTATTAACCAAATAACGTTGAATCTGGTGATTAATTGTCTTGAATTTTTATACTGTCTTTGTATGAAAGCAAAGTACCTAAAGTAAAGTTACAGCCTACCTACGTCCAACTGCTGGCCACGGGTCTTCTCTCAATTCTGAGAGGGTTTTAGGGCAAGAAAATTTCCGCCGCACTGCCCCAATGCGTGTTGGCAAACGCTTCGAAATATTTGTTTCCTTATTGCTCAGACATGCTGGTTTCCTCACGATGTATTCCTCATCGCCGAACGCATGGTAAATCAGCACTTAAAATTGCAACTAACAATTTCATTGGTGCCGGCGAGGATCGAACCCGGGGACGCGTACTAAGAAATTTACAGCGAGCACTTAGCCTCTGAGCTACCACGGCTATGTATGTACAGGTTGCTCAGTATTTTAAATGTACGTATTCGTACTCGTACCGTACTCGTACGTAATCTATGGTTTTTATATGTGGTAGAGCCATGCTGAAGTTATATTAGTAGTATAGTTATAGCACGAATGGGTCGGCTCAACCGAGGAAGTACCACGCTCTCTCAGAATACCAGCGTGAAATAGCAGCTTAATGCTGCTGTGTTTCGTATGTGTGTGTAGAAGAGATGTATGTGAGTGTTGAGTGTAGAGAACCGGAGACTCTTTTTACTGGAAACGAGGCATTCCATCTTAGTCCTCACGGGTGACAACGCATCTTCATTTTGATTTGTAATCGAGGATACATGTAGATGTCCATGGCTCCGTGGGCAACAGCAAGCACTTACCATCAGGTGGACTGTGTGCTCGTTTGTCATCTTATCCTATAAAAAAACAACCTCACCTTACATTACAGCGTATGTTCTGGTTCTGGGTTCTGATCAATCCTAGCCTTCCTCAGATCTTATCGCATATGCATGAGGTATAGGTATGACGTGTAGGTCAGGACTTGTGACTTGTGAGTGAATTTGCACAGGCATCTCACACATTTATGGTTCTATAATACCTTCTTCGTAAGTGATAGCATATTAAGTACATATTTTTCGTATAATTTTCAACATCTTTCAAATATCTTTTTTTAAAGAACTGACGATCAAAATAATTCTGACTGTACTATAATTAGCTTAAAATTACATCGTGGTAAGTATTAGTACCAATGGGTAACCTATACCTATTTTTTAGAATCGTAATGTATTAATTGCACATTTCTCAACTCGTTCGTTTACTCCAAAATTAACTTGAAACCTCTAAATATGATTCTGATGAAATTACAAATAAGGATATATATTAACAGCTCAATATTGGTACACACTACGCATTCAATCTAACCTACATATTTGATTTGATGACACAGAGATACGGGGTCAATCACAAAACGTATCTGCAGCTGGCTAGGATTTCGACCTAGATCTCAGTAAATAAATCAAGTCACGCGATCATCGTGACCTTAGTACTAACTTAATCTTGTTTCACCAAAATATTTTCAAAGGTTCTTTTCCTTGATCCGTAAAGTTTTAACACAACGGGCAGGTTGCCGACACACACAACTTTACTCATTAGGTATAGGTATACAATTTTACTTTGAATTCTTGTGATATTAGTTATTCTGCGCTTTGACGTACGTTTTGTTTTAAGTCCATTACAATGAGTAGCCACTTATTTGGTCATTTCAGTCTTATCTCGCTAACAATTGTTGGAACCAATTGTGAAAGGGCACAAAAAGGAAATTAGAGGTTGCTTCGTGTGCACATTGTTGCACGGGATAATTTGGTTAACCCCTTTACATATCCCTGACGGTAATGTTATGTTTTCCTTAATTTAAGCTGGGCAACGCTACGAACCTCCCGGCTATACAAAAGATTTCGGAAGTTAAAGAAGATTTCATAGTAAATATGTTATTTTAAAATCTATCTTTTCCGTTACGATTGTTACGGTGTTGATATTCCTTTTTATGACATACGAGCACACAGTACACCTAGTGGTCAATTAATACTATGCCCTTTAAATATCTACATCTATACTCAATTAAGAATGCCAGCGATCTTGGCACGATACCACGGGGAGTAAGACTGTATGACAATTAAAATTGTTAGTTTTAATTTTTCTTTATTACAGTCTTTTAATATTGTATGTTAACTTTTAGTTAGATTTAACTAAGAATTAGAATGCCTTGCTCCCATTCACAAAGGGTCTCTGGTTTTCTACGAAACTCAGCAGCATTAAGCTGCTATTTTACGCTGGTATTCTGTAAGAGCATAACCTGATAAGACGTGCAGGAAGTCAAAGGACGCAGGAGGCTCAGGATCATGCTTTGTGGCATTCCTTGAGAGAGGCATATGTTCAGCAGTGGACTTGTGCAGAGCTCTAATGATGATTGTAAATCTAAGTATAAATACGTATTCACGTCTGTGGATTAACATATGATAGAATGCCTCGTCTCCGGTTCTTCTTATTAATATGATAAGGTTAGTAAACGAGGACACAGTCCAATTGATGGTAAGTAGATGCAGTGGCCAATAGACTTCTACATCTATTATTGATTAATCAATCATTGGTACGGCAGCCATAATTAAGCTGTAGCGTGGCTTGACTACCTCAAATAAGTTTGTTTTTTATTATTTGCACTAATGGCTTTAATTGATCTCACTTGACTTCCGAAGTACTTAAACCATGAAGATTTAAAGACCCTTCAGATACGGCATTAGATACTAGCCTAGAAGTCCGACTGGGTAGATACAACCCTCTAACATACTTGCATCGTCTGTCCGTCCGTTTTCTTCGGAATAGCTCATATTATAGATGCAACGTGACTATACGTGGCAGAGTCATGCTGCAGCTATATTATGGTTTTTTTCTGTAAGATAGGGTGACAAACGAGCACACAGTCCACCTGGTTGTAAGTGATTGCTGCGGCTCATAGACATTTACATTGATTACAAATTAAAATGCAGATACGTCGTCACCCGTGAGGACTAAGATGGAATACCTCATTTACAGTAAAAAGGGTCTTCGCTTCTCTACACCTCACCGTACGAAACACAGCAGCATTAAGCTATTATTTCACGCTGGTATTCTGTTAGAGCGTGGTCCTTCCCCGGTCGAGCCGACCAATTCCTGCTACACCTATACTACTAATATAACTGCAGTATGGCTCTAACACGTATAATTAATAATGAAAATAAAAAATAATTAAAATTGTTGTAGCGCGAATGGGTTGGCTCGTTCGGGGCAGGACCACGCTCTCAATACCAGCGCAAAATAACAGTTTTAACGCTGTTGTGTTTCGTATGGTGTGTGCAGTTCTCTACAAAATCTTCTCGGAAACGAGGCATTCCATCTTAGACCTCATGAGTAATAATGAATCTGCATTTTGATCCATAATCGAAGACAAAAATAGACGTCTTTGGGCTACAACATACTCTTACCATCAGGTGGACTGTGTGATAGTTTTTTTATCTTTATCCCTTAACAAAAATTATAAACTTTTACGAATACATCGGGCAAACGGAAAATGTAGAGTTTCTCACTCCTCTACCACGGAACAATTTTATAAACAGTAAGATTTTTAAGAGCCGTGGTAGCTCAGTGGTTAACGCTCGCTGTAAATATAACAGAACGCGAGTAACCCGGGTTCGATCCCCGCCGGCACCAATGAAATTGTTAATTGCTTTTTTTAAGACATTTGATCAGTCTAAACAAAGGGAAAGAAGGGAATTTGTTGTTAAATGATGGTATTGGTAAATACCATTACAGTAATATGTGGTAGCATGTGGACTTAGAACATTTTTAAAAATATAATTGAAACCTAGGAGAAACTTGTTAGTTAATAAATGACCATAGCTTATTTGACTTAAAACCATGTAAAATAATGTAATCACGTAATTGTTTAAATTAATTAACTATAAGGGTAGAGAGTGTACGAGCCTCACCCAGCTTGCTGCAATATTACTAAGCGTTCGTAAATAAATTTACTTTACATCATTGGAAAATGTTAATTTTTTTTAGTTTGGTTTAAGGCAAAAAAACATGCCCAAAATCTTCTGTTAGACATCTATAGAAGTCTAGTTTACGTTAAAATATATGCTTTATTTAAAAAAAATACTGTTGTCAACTTCGATCAATAATAGTACCTACATTGATCGAAGGTTGTCAACCGTGGATTTTACGTTTAGTATCTACTATAATTGATCGAAGCATCTAATAGTAAACAAATAACTATGTCACCAGTTATAAGTAAAATTTTATACTTACTGTCGTTTTGATGTAAAAAAACGGGATGACTTACTGGGTTCGACTTCTAAGAAATTTTGACGGAAATTATTATCTTATTTATTTTTTAACTTACCAATTAAGTACACGTAAAACAATTGAACGCCATTCTTTATGGAATAACACTATTAATATGTATATGAACATAAATTCTAGATGAACGCAACACTTAAATTCTCCACTTCATGCACTTAAAGTCTACATTTATCCCCGATAAGACTAAGAAGACCCTGGTCAACTGTGTTTCATGCAAATAAATAATTTGTATTTGTAAGAATGCCCCGCTTCTAGTAAAAACGGTTTCCGCTTCTCTACACTCACTTGACGAAACACAGCAACATTAAGCTGCTATTTTACGCTAGTTTTCTGTAAAAGCCTGGTCCCTCCCTAGTGAAGCCGACCCATTCGTGGTACAACGTGGTGAAAGGTATTTTCAATAAAGTTAAACGTTTTGTTTAACTTTATTAAAGATTGTGGAAACTATTGATACAATAGGTATATTTAAAAAGTCTGTCAGTTTCAGTAAACACTAACTGTAACTTCGCTTGAACTGTAAATTCGTTTGTCACTTCAATTTAATATTTAAAAAAACACAATAAAACGACGTGGTAGAGCCATGCTGTAGCAATATTGTAGTTGTAGCACGAATGGGTCGACTCGACCGGGGTAGGACCACGCTCTCACAGAATACCAGTGTCAGCAGCTTAATGCTGCTATGTTCTGTATGGTGAGTGTAGAGAACTGGAGACCCTTTTTACTGGAAAAGGGGCATTCCATCACAGTCCTCAGGGCTGGCAACGCATCTGCATTTTGATTCTTAAATGAAGATAAATGTAGATGTCTATGGGCCACAGCATCCACTTACCATCAGGTGGACTGTGTGCTCGTAAGTTATTTTAAGTAACTCTACCGTTCAGCGAAGTTAAAGAAATAGCCAAATATGTGCGAACTTGATAAATATGTTATATATTAAATTCGTAACTAAGTAGCATTAAGATATTTGAAAGGTCCACAAACAAATTATAGTTGTTGTTCCATGTGTATATTTATTTTGTATTTTAAAACGTCGTAATGACATGGAAGAAGTTTCTGGAAGAAGCACAGTTGGTAAAATGAGAATTCCCAAAACAAGACCAAAATAGTTGAAAAGCTGATAGCAACTTTACGTTGATATCAAAATGAAAAATACTTTAATGACAATTTTAAATCCGAAGAGACAACAACAGACGTCATTTCAACTATAGGTATATTAAAAAAATAAAAACGGATTTTAACCGTTTCTTTAATGTTATATCTCTGCAGTACCTACTAGATAACAGTTGCATATCAAATCGCATTTGAGTTGCGCGGATTTCGACCACGCCCGGGCAACAGTCGGGCAATTAGCGATCATTTATCTTCGCGCCTCTGTCAAAACTGTGTCGTCCAGTTCCAAAACATTTTAGTGTACGCCATAATTACGGCTCTCTTGATTAATTTGACCGGCCGGGTGAGGTCTTTGTGTGTCAAATTCGGGCTCTTTAAGGTGTGAATTAGACGATTTTTCTCGTTGATAAAGGTTGACGGATGGACGAAAAACGTACCTTTGTTGGCTAATTATGCACGGTTATCTGTTAAATTTATTTAATTATACCATCGCCCTCTATAGAGGTCGGACTAAGTCGGATGTTGCCTTTTCCGTTGATTGATGAGTTACTTGCGGCGCTCCAGACTTGCCCGTTTGCGTGCTTATGTCTTATAAATCTATCATTATTACCTACATCTCAGATAATAACTGATTCAGTTGTAAAAAATATATCTTTATTTTTTTTCTAATTTGCCAGACAGAAAATATTTAGTCAGTGACAGGTAACAATCTCAAACATGTTTGATACTGCGACCGCTAACGCTAAACCGCCTGCCTGTAATGATTTTTAATAAATTCTAGGGTTACCAGCTAGCACATAGCCCACCGATTGGTAAGTGTATGTTGAGGCCGAAGAACACCTTCGCATATCCCCGATAAAAAATCTAAATGCAGATGTGTTATCAGGTTATCACCACTGATGATTTATATTATAAAATACTCTCAAAACTATTTAAATAAATGAAGTAGCAGGGCAGCTCCTCTGCATCATCATCGTCAACCTCCTTTGCTAGTGCTAAAAGAATTACCACGACAGTCAAAATAACGACAACGATCAAAACTCTCGGAATGACCTAAGTTAATTGCTTGCGCAGTACATTATATCTGGACAAAAAGTACTTGAACGAGTAAGGGAGTTTTACCGGTAACTTTTTTCTACCCTCTCTTAACACTATGTTGAAGTGTTCCATTACCAGCAATAAAGGGTCCCCGGTTCTCGTCAGTCAACATACAAAATACGACCTTATTATGGATTCTACGCTGCGCTGTTATGCTGTGCGAGCGTAGTCCTTCTTTTTTCGTGCTAATATAGCTATTGTTAATACAAGAAATCATTAGCCATAAATAATACTTCGTCCAATTGTTTTTCTATAAAAATGTCCTATGATAGGGTGACAAACGAGCACACAGTCCACCTGATGGTCAGTGGTTGCTGCGGCCCATCGACATCTACATCTGTCCTCGATTACGAATCAAAATGCAGATGCGTTGTCACCCGTGAGGACTAAGATGGAATGCCTCGTTTCCAGTAAAAAGGGTCTCCGGTTCTCTACACTCACCATACGAAACACAGTAGCCTTAAGCTACTATTTTACGCTGGTATTCTGTGAGAGCGTGGTCCTTCCCCAGTCGAGCCGACCCATTTGTGCTACAACTATACTATAATATAACTGCAGCATGGCTCTACCACGTATATTAAGCCAAATCTCAATTTTCATCAAAAATGGTGACGTACTCGTAAAGTTAATAAAATATAAACACGATTACACTAATATACCTAATACTGTATTTTTTTTTGTGGTGGCAGCGTGCCTTGAAAAAAAACACCATCCCATTTCGCTCCGTGGGTTTCGTAAGAAGTTACTACGGAAAATATTAGAAAGGTCTGCAATACAAACATCGATATAATCGTATTGCCATGTGAAATAAGTCTACCACCTACCAAGCGTGGCAATTACGGCAAACACTTGTTACAGTAAGCGAGCCCAGCAGTGGACTGTTATAGAATGATAAAAAAGAAGAAGGCGTCTACCATGTAGTCGTGGTGGAAGGTGTTCCACTACACCTAATTATTCCGAGGGTGTCGTAAGAGGTGACAATGGGGAACAGATCAGGAGATGGGCAGCAGCGTCTGCCTAATAACGACTAAAACAATAAACTAACTAACTGACTAAAACAAAAAGTTTTATACGTGGTAGAGCCATGCTGCAGTTATATTAGTAGTATAGTTGTAGCACGAATGGGTCGGCTCGACCGGGGAAGGACCACGCTCTCACAGAATACCAGCGTAAAATAGCAGCTTAATACTGTTTCGAATGGTGAGTGAAGAGATCCGGAAACCTTTTACCGGAAACGAGGCATTCCATCTTAGTCCCGAGGTGTGACAAGGCATGTGCATTTTAATTCGTAATCGAGGATAGATGTAGATGTCTATGGGCCACAGCAACCGCGTACCATCAGGTGGACGGTGTGCTCGTTTGTCATCATATCCCATTAAAAAAAACTGCGGGTTGGCAACCCGCTTGCCAAGCGTGGCAACTATGGCAAATATCCCACTGTAAGGAAATTTATGGGGGTGGACTTTTATAGGATGTAACGGTAAACGGTAACGGTGTATCAAAATCCCAAGAGTTTAGAGTTAGTCGGTCCCAACTGGAAATTGATGTCAACAAACTTTTTCATTGCGATAAATAAAACAAAAGACAGAGGAAAAATGTATCAGGTTTGTAATTATTGATATATTATAAAAATATTCTATACGAACGAAGGAATTTCCTTTTAAAAATGTTATGCAAATTACTTATTCGGTTTTAAAATACAAAAAAGGGACGTCCATTCCTGCACTTAGTTGTTAAATCCTTTAAAAAACATTCGACCTGCAAGCAGTTATCGTTTTAAATGGTAACAGCTTTATCATATTGGCGATCGTGGGAACATTATTCTGCGTCTTACAGCTTCGTAATATTCGAAGTCTTCATGACTCAGCAGTCTCTCTATTAACCAAACACCAGATTAACTTGAACCACCTTGCTGCTAAACCGTCACCGGAAATGACAAGGATTCTGTTGATGCAAGAGGTCTCGGATGACCGGTCATATTACGTCTAATGAGTAGTTAGGTTTTCTCTTCTGAGTGAACGTGTCATAGATAATTCGATTTAATGGCCGATGCCCGTTAATTATCGAATTAGGAACATCTCTCGAGCGACTTTTGTGTAAAGTCTACAAATTTTCTTCCTTTTGCTTAAAAGAAACTTTGAAAATTATTATTTAATTGTTGTTCCTATTCCACTGTATTTTGTTGTACTTAATTATTGTTAAAACGTGACTGATTCGTTCTTCTTGTAGTATCAAGCTCGACTGCTGCCAAAAGCTGTTGTTAAGTTTTTCTGTTAAGAACTATGTAACGATTTCTCTAAATGACAGCCTTAAAAGAGGGGGTCTGGTGATTGGAAATGGTGGTATATCCACCTGAAGTAGGCCCCTGTCACGGCCCACACGGATCACAGTCTAATGACAGAAAGCAACATTATCAATGCGTAAACTCTCTGCTCTAATCAACTCGCCTACAAATCGTTGTGACTTTTAGACAATTTTTTCAAAGCTAAAGAGAGTGCACGACTACATAGCGTAGAACATTCTTTAAAAGCTCTATAGCAAGAATGAATTAAGACAGGCTTTTAAGAAAGTAGAACTATCAATAAATATATTTTTTTAGATAATGTGTTTGCGCAATAATTACTTAATTATATCTGTTTTTAATAGCTACTCTGTCGGAATGTTTTAGTAAATATTTTTTTTTTGATTTTCAAAACAAACCTCATTTTACAACGGTAGAGCGTTTCAAGATACGGGGACCAGAAAACATACAGCGAAATAAATTTCACAAATAACCTCCATTTTATTGACTAAATATCTATTATTCAAGTCTTTCACCAACATTATAAATAGCACTATTGGCACAATCACAATATAATTATCGACAATCTTTAGCAGTTTACTTTGGGTTTGGGTTAAAAGCCTTTTCTAAAAAGCACTGATTTCAATGATAACTGACTGCATGGTTTTAATTTACGTGTGACTAGTTTGAGAATCATCACCGGAAATTAAATTCAACATTTGAAAATTCAAGAATGTCTCTCACGTACTTTGTTCCAAAGTAAAATATTAATTTAACCACACATAAATTTCATACATTCGTCAATAACAGCCTATCAAAGTCTACTGAACGTACACCTCTCCGATAGACTGCCTCATAAGGCGAATTCTGTCATCGCAGACGAGCTGGAAACCGCAGCTTTTTATTATTATCTTTTTTATTGAATAAGGGTGACAAACGAGCAGTCCACCTAGAGTTGCCAAATGGTCGGGATTAATTTGGATTCTTCCGACATTTTAAATGATCTCCAGACTCCCAACACAACTCCATCTTCAGACAAACAGCTCCTCGGAAAGTAAACGTGTGATCTTTGATTTAATAAAAGCTAGATTAGTAATAAGACTGAACTTTGAAGTAAATTGTTTGAATATTGGATACATATTTTCTGAATAATACTAAAGGATCCAAATTTGTGGACTCTAGTAAAGTCTCAATGCCAAATAAATATGGCACCCTAAAAGTTAAGTGTACTCAAATTAGTTTTGTTTAAAATAGTTTTTGTAGTAACTTAATTAAAAAAATAAACTTTTTAATTTAAATATTTATGTCTCCCGACAACAACCCTAAAATCCCGACTTTTTCAAAATTTGTCCAGATATTTTGGTCCTCCTATCTGGCAAACCTAAGTCCACCTGATAGCCCATAGACATCCATATCTTTCCCCGATTACGAATCAAAATGCAGATGTGTTGTCACCCGTGAGGACTAAGATGGAATGCCTCGTTGCCAGTAAAATGGTTCTCCGGAGCTCTTCACTCAGCATACGAAACACAGCAGCATTAAGCTACTATTTTACGCTGGTATTCCGTGAGAATTCCTAATCAGTTCCTAAAATACAAAAACAAATCTTACAATAACATTGATATTAAGTATCCCTATAAAGCTTAAAACGTGAACGATAATAGTAGTTTAATGCGTTCTCTCGATTTTGGTAAAAAATATCGGTTTGAGATCATCGTAGTGTGCTCGTGTCCGACGAGGCGGTCATTCATTTATAAACAATACGTCAATGACGTAAGCTTCTTTAGAGGCACAGATTTATTGCTAGTGATGTGCCTGTAAACTAGAATATCGACTTCAAAGAACAAAGTGTAGTAATTTTATAAAATAAAACAAATCCCTAGCAATTTAAAAAAAACAGATTGGTAATCACGTTCCAAGTACCTTTACACCTGAATCAATACATCAACAGACTGTAAATTTTATATTTAATGCTATTATTACAAGCCATTAACAAAATTATCTACGGTTTCCTTTGAATTAATGCATAGTGCTGACATAACAGGCTTTTTTTTATATAAAACTGTTGTAACGAATGAATTTACAGGTATCTCTAACCTGATGGTATCTCTATACCCTTCAGACTAAAGTACAGCAGTGCAAGCACTGCCATTTGGTGACAGAAATAGGTAGAGGGTACTACTCAGCTACCAATACGAATATTATTTTTTGCTAAATAAGTGGATTTAATCCTTGGTTCAAGTAAGATATTTCCCAAATTTTTAATGAAGTTATAATGATATCACCAATTACGTTTTAGTAAATTACTCTTACTCTTAATATGGTTTAACACATTTTTGTACTTAACAATGCGCACATGCGCAGGCGCATTGCGCCTAGGCGCCTATTTATGTCTAGGGGGAAGATCTGATGACCCGAAATACAGGTTCGTCACCTAGTTTAAGCATCAGTCTCTACTTCTAGCCTATTTTAGGTCAAACATCGAGATTTATAATACAATGTGGTAAGAAAAAATAAAATATTATTTTATTATTTACCACCTTTCTCTCTCTTCTTATTGCCTATATGAGCCATCCTGTATATTTAAAATAAAAACTACAAGTTATATAACATATTACACCGGGGGAAACTGGTCTTTCTATTCTAAGGGTTTTAAAAATATATGTTACTAGCCGATATCCAGCGCGTTGCTACGGCAGAAGAAATAATGGTGAAAATAAACGCCCACTCTATAGAGTAGGGAAAGACGCGGCGGTGCAGAGTTGAACGTTTCGCGTATTGTATTTTTAGGTATACTCGTTATAGGCTTCGAAATGAAATGTCCGATTCCACTAAATTTAAATTGTTTTACTGCTACATAAATACCCTTGATGATGAAACTATTTATTTGAATAAAAATTAATACTACGATACGAATGTAACCAACTTTTGTGTCTACCGGCGGTCTAACTGTTTTAAATCTAAAAATCTTAAAACACAAAAGCTACAATTTGCGGACTTTTTGTAGGTAAATACTTTAATCATGTACCATATAATTTTTATTGCTCATCAATATTTTTCTCAGCACACACCAAATAATAAATTTTAAAGGCAAACATTTGCTACTTTGGATTATATTATTGTAATTTTCTTGAGGATCTCTAATATTTTGGAAAATAAATTATAGCCTATGTTACTTTCTAATTATTTCGCTTTATATTGATAAAAAAAATGGTTAAAATCGGTCAGGTAGTTTCGGAGCTTATTCGGTACAAACAAACAAACAAAATAATTACTATATTATTATATAGTATAGACATGTACCTAAACAACAATAATATTAAAGCAAGTGACAGTTCGGCTTTTTTACATTTTCTCACACATAAAAACAATTTTACCGGTAACGAGGCAATCTTATTTCTCAATTGTGTGATCAAACGTGCATTATTAATGCCAATAGAGGAAAAAAGTAGACGTCTATTGGTCACGGTATCAAGTCCACTTAATAGCAAGTGGATACCGTATCCAATGACACCAATACAGTGACAAACGAGCACAGTGTCCACACTGCTTGTCACCCTTACTTCTATACAAATAATATCAGATACTGTCGTTTTGAAACTTCAATATTGTTAGGAAATAAAACAAAATTACTGAACTCTGCTATGATACTTGCATATTTTGTTTTTCATTTACAACTTTCAGTATAATATTTTACTATAGTTCACATAATAACAAGGTTATCCGAAGGGCACAATGATGTTATCCGAAGGGCTTTTGTCTCTACAAATGTTCTGTCGGTTTAAGCGCCTTGTGGAATATTTTGAGACGATGACAGCAGACGCGATGGTATGATTTTTTAGGGGGAGGTAAATCCCTTACTCATTGCTACATACTACTCTCTGAGAGATGGTTAAATATTTTTGTCATTTTCTGTGGAAACTATCAGTCCGTGGAGTCCACTTGGGGTGAGTTCCTAAAGGAAATTTATTCGTGAATTATCGTCGCCGCTGATCATAAGAGGGTTGGTTATTTCTCGCTCAAAGTCTAAGTAAATATATCCATTCAGCGAGAAAACGCAGCCGGCGTTCGTGGAGCGTGGAGTACTATATCATTTTTAGTTTTTTTTTTTAATATGCTAGTAAATATTGTATATTTTAATGTTAAATAACAAGGTCACACATAATCCACTAAATTTTATAACGGGGCTTGTAATACCTCATTCAAATAAATGAAATGGAAGATATCGATATCCACAACTTTCACAGCACTTACATTCATTTCCGACGTAACTTGATTCAACCCGTTCAACTTACTACTACAAACATGTTACAGCCATCTCTTTCTTAAGTTAGAGTGGTATTGGACCCTCCGCTCGCACGTCGGCAAAGACCCTTTGTGATGTCGGCGGCTTCTTTGATGTTACGAGGAACCGCCCACCGCCCTGCTGAACGCCCGCCCGTAGTTAAATCCCATAGTTAATTCGTCACACGGTAATGACAATGCTTTAATCACTAACGGAAACGTCTGATTGCGAAATATCTTTATGTAGTTATAGTACTAAATAAGTAAGTTAATTAAATGTGTTCTATCAAATTAAAAGTACCTATTTAATTCGATTGGGACTTTTATTGATTGCGATTTCTGGCGCCACATAATATAAAACAGTAATGTGAGATCCTATTTAGGTCTTATTTTATTCAACGCTTTTAAATTAAAAAAAAAATTGTTTAGGTTGATCTGATTTATTCAAATTTACGACACATAATTTTGTTAAATATCTTTAACACAAAGGTTTTTTTTGTTGTATCAGTTACTTAATATTTTGATGGCTCCGTGGCGTAATAGATTAGCAATGAGTTATACCGCTGGGGGCCGCGGGTTCGAATCCCGCATGGGACAAGTATTTGTATGACCTACAAGTAATTGTTTCGGGTCTGGATGTTTCTCCTTGTGAAATTTATGTATGTATACTGCCTTACAGGAGAAATTCCTAGTGGGGTACTAACTTCCTTTTTAAATAAAATTTAATTTTTACATTTTCTTTTTGATGATGAAAAAGAGCTGTTTTTCATTTGTTAATCACTGACATATTTTTTAAGTTTTATGTAACTTAAATAAACTTTAATAATAACTTATATGTAATAGGTAAATATTATACCAATTTATATTGCTATATACCAATTTCCTTCAGACCGAATTTCGATCACGGCGACCAGTCTCAGCAAAGGCTAACCATCGGCGCAGGACAGGATTATAGTGCCCAACCAAGTGTATGCGTGTGTGCACTCTCTAGGTATTCCCCCACTCTCATAGTTCGGTGGGACGGTAAACCAACGCGACCGGAGTGAGATCAGGTGCAGCACCAACGGCTTTACGTGCTTTCCGAGGCACGGGGGTGAGACACCGCCAACATCCTGACTCCAGCCAACTACAGAGAATTTCTTGACCGAAAAACTCGATAACTGATTTCCTTTTGGCCCGACCCGTAATTCGAACCCGGGAACTCATGATCAATAGTCGCATTACTTCAACCACTAGATCAACGAGGCAGTCAATTCAGTACAGTTTAGTATGAGATAAGCAAGATATATGTTTTTTTTCCATAGAATAAAGGCGACAAAATGTAGATGAGTTGTTACCCCCGAGGACTAAGATATATAGCTGCAGCGTGCAGCCACGTACAAAATATTATTATTAATAAATTGGTAGGTTTTTTTTATTAGAAAAGCCTAAGAGTTTACATCCTGTTAAATAATCTAAAGCTCTCATGCTCACGCTGAACTATAACCACAGAATAAATAACAGTTTAATATTTTACTCAGATTAGTGAAGTATAGTGAATTGTCATTATTTAACCTTGCCAAGCCAAGCGTGGCAACTGTGTCCACTTATAGGGCAACCTATGGGCCTTGCTATAAACATTTGATAGGTATATTATACCTACTGTAATAATGGAATGAACGAAAGTTGAAATAACCTTAATTATTCAGTCCTCTATGATTTTAAAATTTGTAAGTATTTACCACACATGGATCAATATATTAAATAAGTTAAAATAAAACAATGTATAACATACATACATTTAAGAGGAAATATAATGTCAAATGGCTTAGCAAGATCCTTCGTTATGCCGAAAATATTGCAGCATTAATTTTGAAATAAATATATGGTAAAGTTGAAGATTAATGTTAAGGATTATGTTAGACGAAAACACGATTTCGTAAAATTTTCTCGATAGAAAAAAAATCTAAATTTACCTCCAAAAAAACAATAAACCGCTGTCATTCATAAAATACTTTAAATAAGATCATGAAACTTTGCATAGTAACTGAACTAACTATAAAGCAGTGCTTATGTTATTTACTTTTTTTTAAATACCATTATTTTTACTGTAAAAAGAAATTACCTAAACTATTGGCCTGTAGAAGCGTGATTCCTGCAGCACGGTCACTTCGCCTCGGCCTTTGGACTGGGAGGTTGTGTCGCTTACGATCAGAATATAAATTACGCAACAGTACGACGTAAAATTAAAATGGGAAATAACCGTGATAAAAATAAGAAGCGGCTGGCTTGGCGTTAAGAAACAGGCATAAATATGATAAACCTAATGAAATAAGTGTCTAACGACCTTTCTACTTACAGTATTAGTGATTACAAACATGTCGGTACATAGCATACGACGCGCGGGCAAGTGGGGACGAAATTAGAATTTGAGCTGACTTACTCTATCCTCTTAATAATACACTTTTGCTGTCAAAAGTCAATATAAATCGTAATACTATAAACTTTGTGCAAAAGATGTATAAGCGTAATGTTTGATTTGATATGTAGTTCTAGTAACTTAGCATACACGCCGCGACGATAACCGAACACCAATGCATTCTACACTCGCTCTCACGTAATTACAGGCGGCCACTTCAAAGGAGCCGCCACGACGCGCGGTTTCTTTGTAGTCTAATAAACGAGCTTTATTTACCTAACGAAAATCTTTCTTAACATGTTGGGTATATAGTTCAGATTAGCATGAATGTTAACAGTTTTCTTAACACCTTAGCAGAGTAAAGGGTCATATCAGTTAGGGATTTTGCCACGGATATGTCAAAAAGAGATTTTATTGCGCCTCTAAATGAGGGACCGCACGGAGAGCGAACGAATTGGGTCATTTCCATGTTACGGCGCTCGGAGGCTGTTTGAGATTGATTTAAACAGGGTTATGATTATCGATGACATGTGCCCAGAGGAATGGAAGTCGAGTAACGTATGTAGAATATTTTCATATAAATTTGCTTTGTTTTACAAATTCGATTCGTATGAATTAAAAAATTTAAAACTAAACGCTATAAATTCCGTAAAATTATTCTTATTTCGAGTAGAATGATTTCATTAAGTTACAATTTTTAGAAATATTTTGTAAAAAAAATACAAATAAATTATAATAATAATTCTATTGATCGATCATACACGTCACAATTTAAAAAAGTTGGGCCTTCTAGAAATTTCTGCGCATTTTACGGGCATATTATCAATCACGTAAAGACATAAGGTAGAGATTATAAGTAAAAATTAATGTATTTTAGGTAGAGATTAATTAGAGATAGTATAATAAGTGGAGTCGACGAAAAAACAGAAGGCATGCTGTATTTATATTAGTAGTATAGTTGTAGCACGAATGGGTCGGCTCGACCGGGGAGGACCAAAAAAAAAGAAGTGTAATGGTTTCCAGCTAGTATTAACTGTGGTAATGTAGTACATTGAATAAATACGTTTTACTACCAATTTATTTTCACTCTCTCAGCACACAGTCATTCCTTAGTTAGTTTTTTCTTAATATAAGTTATTTTGTATTCAGTACCATTATAATATAATAAGCTACACATTACGGTAAATGTTGTGTATACTTGTAATTGGCAAGCATATTTAACCACCCATATACATTTTGATCATGTTGTTGTTAATGTTTCATGTGTTTTGCTGTTGGTATACCTTATAAATAAATAACGTAAATTGCTAAAATGTATATTTCTCAAAGTACTTATAATTGCAAAATAAACTATTTAGTTATCTGTGATATTGTATCGAATTCGAATTGTGTCTTTATAAGTCAGCTTCTGGAAATTCTGAACAATAAAATCTCAAAGAGTTTAATTTTATTGCTAGTTTTGTTTTAATAAGTTTTCCCCACAATTACTGTAACAGCTTATTGAAGACGAGCACACAGTCCACCTGCATAGTAAGTGGTTGCTGTGGCCCATAGACATTTACATCTATCCTTGATTAAGAATCAAATTGAAGATGCGTTGTCACCCCTGTGGACAAACATGGAATGCCACGTTACCAGTTAAAAGGGTCTCGGTTCTCTACACTCACCATACGAAATACAGCAGCAATAAGCTACTATTTGACGCTGGTATTCTGTGAGAGCGTGGTCCTTCCTCGGTCGAGCCGACCCATTCGTGCTACAAGTACTACTAATATAACTGCAGCATGGCTCTACCACGTATAAAGCCTTCAACATTCATTCCCCATAGGGGAATATTTGCCATAGTTGCCAGACTTGACAAGTGGGATGGCCATCGCAGTTTTTCATTTTTGGTCGTTATTAGAAAGACGCTGCTGCCTGTTTCCTGATTTATTTCCCTCCATCGCCTCTTACGACACCCACGGGATAATAAAGGTTAGTGCTCCCCAGTGCTGGTCAAATTATAAAGAAATTCCCAGAATAACCAATTAGTATAAATTAAATTTTGTAGTGTTACGTAAATAAACAAATAAAATTTAGTTTGTTCACGTGGTACAGCCACAGTGCATATCTGTATTGTCTTCAGCAAGAATAGGTACCTAGACTATACCAGGGAAAGACCACATCTCACAGAATACCAGCGTAAATTAGCACCATAATACTGCTGTTTCGTATGGTAGTTGTGTAGAACCGGATACCCGTTTTATTTGTAACGAGCCATTCCATCTTTTTCCTCAGGGATAACAACGCCTCTACATTTTGTTTCTTATTCGATGATATATTATGTAAGTGTCTATAGGCCACAGCATCACTTACCATGTCAAATAGAATGTTAGCTGTTACTTTAAAAAAATAGTTCGGCTGGGTTTCTTGCTGGTTCTTCCCAGGACAGAGGTTTTTTTTTTAAATTAATAACACTTTATTTGTAATCTTTATTGAATAAAAAAAGTTTCGATTTCTGTTGTTATTGCTGAACGCTTGTCGTAAATTTCATCAGCAACCCGAGTTTTATCAATCTACCATGTCCTCAGCGGAAAAGGAAGGAGCAGCTCTTCTCATGGCCAAATGCTCTCCTCAATTTCAAGATTTCGTTAAGTCTCGTAGCGTCGCAGTCACTTCGACTTAAAGTGGTAGAGACAGAACGAGACTCCATTTTAAGATGCTGTCAAATCTTAAAATTGAGCAGCGTTGAGTATTTGGGCATTAAAAATAAAATATTTAGCTTTTTTAGTTTGAGTATTTAAGATACCCAAACTCATCCCTTAAGCATTCTAAGTCTTTTTACTTTTAAGTTAAAGAAATTTTTATCGCTTGGCCATCATACACCATATTAACGGATATTGATCACTGTGCAGCATTATAGTTGATAAACGCCATAACTTATTAATACTATGTAAGTTAACAACAAATACCGCCATACTTTACTACGTTTATTGAGCCTTATGGCTCAATAAACGTAGTAAAGTATGGCGGTATTTATTGTAGTAGTTACATAAGTAGTACGGTAGTTACGGAGATTATTCACTTCTATATTCATACTTTTTATAGACTTTTACTTTCCTATTATGATATTAAGGCTACCTATATCAAAGTAAAAAAGCCCTCATGTATCCCACCGCTGGGCTTGGAGGTTAGGGCGAGGTAAATAGTCGGCGCACTGCTTACAGCTTGAGCCGTGGTAACTCAGATGGTTAGCATTGGGGCAGCGCGGTGGACACTTAATTGCCCTTAAACCCTCCCATAAATGAGGGGAGGCCTGTGCCCAGCAGTGGGACGTATGTAGGCTGTAACTCTAACTTTTTTAACTGCTCACATATTTATTTATTTATTTACTAACACAATTGTTATTACCGGAGTGGAGCCTAATGCAACAATATAGTCACTAATGTAAAAATGACAAATAGTTTACTGTCACCCCCTCGAATTCCGCCAATGTACAAGTAAGTAAATATGTCCAGTCGTTGTGCTACGATGTTAAGCATTCTAGCTGCGCGAATAACCGGTGCGTACATTAACAGATTTGTACGAGCAACTGGTAGGACCAGCAACCCTTAGCTCGGTCTCCGTCGCAGCCTAGGACTAGGCACGAGGAACCGCAGTGATTTCAGAATTTCCGGATTGTTTAATCTACCGCATAAGATCAAGAATACATACTTAATTAGCGCAAAGTTCCGTCTAACCTCCAACTTATAATATCCAACCATTCCTTTTACAAAAAGGGTTAGATGTATAAGAGGATATAAAAGGTAAATTCCCTATTGCTTTAAATACGGGTACCGGGTAAACTTATTTGAATTTTCTCCAGCATAATTTTATACTTGGTTTCATAAGGGATATGTTCTCGAAATATTTTAATTTCTCAGACGCGTATGTTTCATCAGCTGGCATCCACTCCAATCCTGAACGTTAGGCCGCTCACAATGTAGAGAGGATTCATCGTGATCGCCACGCCTGTCAGGCTGATCGGCGATTACATTTCTAGACGTTTGCACCTTTGACGAACTTCACAATCTGCATTTTAAATATCTACAAAATAATTATACCGCCATCTGTCAAAGATTATAAGATCTTACAGGCATTTTTAATAATAACCTATCTAGTCCTATCCTATAGGTATATGACAATATTACCGACCATCTATATATATCAATATTACCGACCAAAAAGTTGACAACAGGGTAACGCTGTAAGTGCGCGGTAAGTGGCTAGCAGCTAATCAAATCGGACTTCTTAAAAAGCCTGATGGCAACTTCACTAATAGCGAAACAGAAAGATTGGAGTTACTAGCGTCAACCCATTTTCCAGGGTCACACAAGACTTCAGTCTTAAATTCTTTCAGAGCCCTACGAAGTCTTTGTAATGAGGATTGGTGTAGGGCTGCAAAGATAATAAGGCCAAACCTGGTGCAGTGGGCTGTTGACTCCTTTAAACCATTTAAAACAAGCGGGGAGGATGGAATAATTCCCATCCAACTGCAGAGGGGTGTCGACATCCTTCTTCCCTATCTGGTGAAAATCTTCAGAGCAAGTTTTGCCTGGGGATGTATTCCACATTGGACAATTGTCAAGGTTCTATTTAAAGCTAAGGCTGGTAGAAAGGACTACACTTTACCAAAGTCCCTTAGTCCTATAAGCCTATCTTCCTTTCTCCTTAAGACATTGGAAAAGGTTATAGATAGATATATAAAGGATGTAGCTCTAGCTACGAAGCCCATACATTATAACCAGCATGCCTACCGCAGAGGCAAATCTACAGAAACAGCCCTAATCAGTGTCATTGACAGGGTCGAAAAAGCACTGCTTTCTAGATATTGAGGGCGCCTTCGGCAGTAGCCCCACAACACTGCTTATTGGAGGCCTGACTTCTAAAAATGTTGACCACACAACCATCAGATGGGTGAAGTCGATGCTCTCAAACAGAAAGGCAAATATAGCGCTGTTTTAAACTTCGATTGAGGTTGCAACTACAAGAGGCTGCCCACAAGAAGGTGTTTTGCCACCCCTTCTTTGAACTCTTGCGGTTGACCAACTATTGTACAAAATGGCAGACATACGCATTGACACACTAGGTTATGCTGATGACCTTGTGATCATTGCGAGGGACTTTTGCCAAAGTACTTTATCGTCAATAATACAAAGAGCCCTAAACACCATAAATAAGTGGTGTAGGGTTAACAGTTTATCAGTTAATGCTGATAAAACTGTTATAATACCCTTTACCAAAAAGAGACGGTTGGACAAATTAGTCCCACCTAAACTTAATGGTAAAGAAGTACCATTTTCCACTGAAGTTAAGTACTTGTGCGTAACAATCGACCAAAAACTAACGTGGAACTCTCACCTCAGCAACCAAAAAACGACTGTGGACAGACTAAATAGTCTACAAAGAACTGCCTGCTTAATAGCAACTAGAGCGGCTCTTAACGCACTTCTAAGCCTAACGCCCCTTGACAAGGATATATACCTAGACAAGGAGCCGAGGGCTAGTTTGTACAGGATTAACGGCCAGGGCGGTCTGAGCTTGCTCTCCTACAGATTGAGATCCATGCTCGATTCAAATAAGGAAACACCGGTCTTATGCATGATCTCAGATATCATGCGTCCACTACACACTTTTGAAAAAAAATATACAGTGGAATTACCCTCCAGAGAAAACTGGCTGAATGGACAGGTTATCTGTGAGGTCGGTAGCCTCATATGGTATACCGATGGGTCTAAAATGGGTCTCGACGTAGGCTTTGGAATTTACGAGGAACGCCTCAAATTCAAACTTAGTATGAATTTGGGTAGATTCACCTCTATCTTCCAGACAGAAATTTTCGCCATACTTCAGTGTGCGGAAATCAATCTGCAAAAACACTACGTCAACCATATAATTTATATAAACTCTGATAGTCAGGCAGCACTGCTAGCGCTGAGATCAAACTTAGTGAACTCGAAGCTAGTTGGAGATTGTGTGAACCGTTTAAACGCCCTGCGATGTAACAACAGGGTCGATTTAAGATGGGTTTCGGGTCACGAGGGCATTGTAGGCAACGAATTTGCCGACAAACTTGCACGGGAGGGCTCACATTGCACACAATTTGGACCTGAGCCATTTTGTGGAATCTCAAGAAGCCTGAACCCTTGAAACTCTTTATCACAATAAATCACTTAAGATCTGGTCTGACACACCAGGCTTAAAACATTCTAAAAACTTGAGCCGGGCCTTAGATCGTAAATAAAAAAGCCCTGGGATTAAGTAAAAATTAATTGCGCATTTTGGCAAGAGCCCTAATTGGACACTATTGTCTTAAAAAGCACATGTCCATCCTGGGATTAAGCAACTCAAGGATGTGTCAGTTCTGTTTCATAACGAAAGAAACGCCTCCTACTACGCACATCCTAACTGATTGCGGACCCTTAATGCGCAAACGTAACACTCATCTGGGAAACTATGTACTCCGCTAAGAAGCAGTGAAATTGCTCACGGCTAAGCAACTCCTTCTATTCATTGAAGACATAGGGCTTAGCAGTGAACTATAACCATAGCAGCGATCACAATAGATCTTATAGGTCGCAGTGATACCGGTCTCTTCCCTAGACCTGCATAGCTGCTCGCTCATAAAAAAAATAACGTAGTGGCTGAATGCTTGGCTATAACGATGCAGTGGCGGGTTCACTTCTCGCACGTAACAAATATTAATAGTATGGCCAACAAACAATTGATTCAGGTCTGGAAGCTCGTCCTGGTCGAAATTATGTATATATATAATACGCCCTCAAGATTCAGGGTAAATTTGTAAAGTAATTATCCTTAAATAAAATAAAAAGTCGATATTGGCCATAAGGACATCATGATTATAATCTGATAACATGAGTAGTAACACAAATTGGGACTACTTTTTATTGGTCCTCACTCTTCAAGGATCACAACTGACAACACGTCTTCATTTTGATTCTGAATTGAGGTTAGATATAGGTCTGTGGCATCAGCAACCACATGCCATCAGGTGGGTTGTGTGCTCGTTGGTACTCCTTACTTTTCGAAATAAATCAAACTTTTAGAAAAAAATCTCACCGCTTATCACACTAGCGATATTTGTTTTAATATTCGTAAGTATCGCGTGCTGCGGCGCCGTAAATGTAGCGTGTTATACGTTTAATTTTCTTTTTAAAAAACGCCGTACAAAACCATCGATCGTGTACAAGTAAAGACCATCGCCCCACACGGAGAAGTCATTACGGTCTTAAAATCACATCGGCCAATTGGCTGGATGATATTATTACACGTAACTCGGGAAAACTGTTTTTTTTTTCAATATGGCGCTTGACAGCTTAATTTTTTCTTCGTGTTGACTAAATACCTCGGCTTCTTGATTTTTATGGTTTAACTAATTATTATGTACTTATCTTGATTTATTGTTATTTACAGCTTATTATCCCAAACAATAAGGAATAGGTCTTTTAACTTTTTGAAATTGACATGCTTTTCTTATGAATGAGAAATTTTCCAAATTTGACTTTTTTAAAGACCAAATTTAATATTATATAATCTGATAATCTTTCTAAATTTACATTTTAAAATAATTGATTAGTATCTTAAACTTTTTTTTTTACTTGTTTTCCCACAATACTTAGATCGACGACAGCTTCAAAAGTGAGTAGCGTGACGTCTGGAAATACATACGCCGTTACATCAGTCCGCCAGTCAAACGTGATGATTAAAGAAAATCATTTAACAAAGTAGAGTCCCACGACCATCAGTGAAAGAAGGAGAAGAAAATACAGGTTTTTGTACAAGAAAATATTGCAAGTGTTTTTTATAGGATAAGGGTGACAAACAAGCAGGCAGTCCACCTGATGGTAAGTGGTTGCTGTGGCCAATAGACATCTACATTTATCCTTGATTAAGAATCAAAATGCAGATGCGTTGTCACCCTTGAGGACTAAGATAGAATGCCACGTTTCCAGTATAAAGGCTCTCCGGTTCTCTACACTCACCATACGAAACAAAGCAGCGTTAAGCTGCTATTTTACGCTGGTATTCTGTGAGAGCGTGGTCCTTCCCCGGTCGAGCTGACTCATCCGTGCTATAACTATACCACTAATAAAGCGGCAGCATGGCTCTATCATATAAAACAACGTAGATTTTAGGCTATCGCTCATTATCTTCAGTCCGTAAGTAACATAAGATCATAATTTTATCCATAGACCCTGACAGGACGGATCCATAGACGGACAGTACCTACTCGATTTAGGGTTGATTTTTTTATCAAATAAAATTTATTTTATTTTAATCAGATAACATGTATTCATAGGAGGGAGAGCTTAAAAATTACACTAAAATGAATACCTACTAAAGTAAAGTAAAGCTGTAGTCTATATATTACGTCCCACTGCTGGGCATATGTCTCCACTCATTTCTAATTTAGTTTAAGGTCCGATAACTTATAAATGATTGAAAAATCAGCTTAAACAAATATTATTTTTATTTTTATTATAATTAATAAAACAGCAAGTAAACATTGTGTAGTGTACAAATAAGCCGATAGATAGATAGCAGCGTCTTTCTAATAAATAGAAAATAAAAAACTGCTAATAACTACTGCAATTCCCCGGGTGTTGTGGTTCATGGCAGGCGGTCCACACAACATCAGGTGAGCACAGGCTCGTTTGCCCCTTCTTCAGTAAAAAAAACATCGCCTTATGTGACAATCTATGGGTTGGGCCTATGTCCAGCGGTGGACTTCGATAGGATGTAATGGGAGAAAAACAATTATGGCTACTGATTACTGATTTTTACAATAATTACAAAAAAACACCTGGTAATTATAAAATTTCGCGTGATGCGAATGTAATGTTCTTGTGTCGATAGTTCAGCGTATATGGGTATCCGTTAAAATTCATGTCAGAAAATTGAAGTCTTAATTAAAGGCAAGACCTCATCCGATAGAGAGATAGTCTTTGAACGAATTACTATCCAATCTCGCGCATGCTCGGTGAAATAATAGATCATTGTTTGGCCTGAGTTAGAGATGTTCGACGATACATTGAGTGTATCGACACTTGCATAATTTTTAAACAATAGATTTTTTTGGTTTTAATATTCAAATATTTCGACCGTCCGATCCCTCTGTGTTAATCAGCAAAATACGTGCGTGCAAGTAAGACTAATCTTAATGCTAACTTTTGGCGTAATTTAGATGTTTACATCAATTTATACTTAACGCTTAATACAAATGTTAAATTAAGTGAACTCCTACATATGAAGCCAAACATCAATAAGTAAGCAATCGAATATTATAATGTAGTAATTTGTAGGTCAGAACCCTTGTTCTGTCACAAATTCACATGCCTATAGATACTTAATTAGATCTGTAACGGATAAAAGCTAACAACTCCTGGGTGCATCCTATTACAATTGGTTAAACTTGGAGCAGCGCGATTTCTTGTAATCTCTCTCAGGAATGACAATAGTCCTGTAGGACATATATAGGCTGTAAATTATAGCTAATAAATTAGGTAATAGAAATTCTTTTCCACCCAGGAGTCTGTCTGGTTAAGTACCATTTTTTTATATTTTCCTCCCGATAAATAGCAGTGCCATTGCCGTTTGTTCCGGTCTGGAGGTTTTTAACTTCCCGCTAAGAAAATTGAAAATTTTCAAAAATAGGGAAGTTATTAGTTTCATTCCGATTTTCGAAAATCGAGTTTTCATCAGTTCTCGACGTTTTGAGATCCCAGGAAACTATTCTAACTAATTTCACGTGGACGTACGTACGGATGTATGTATGTATGTGTGTGTGTAAGTATGTAAGCCTTTGATAACTTTTGAACGTCTTTGTCAATTGAGATGCGGTTTTTTCGGTTTTGACGGCGTTCTAAAGATCTCAATGTGGAATATATTTGGTGATAATATGAACCGATTCGATCGAGCAGATTTTGAAAAATTTCAAAAATAAAAAATTTGAAAAACTGTTTTTTGGAATAACTTTTAAACGAATTTACCGATCAATCTCAAAAACTAATCAGCTCTTAAACTCAAAAAATGACGTCAAATACCGTTTGAAAATAAAAATCGGTTCATTTGTTCGTGAGATATCGAAGGAGAAAGAATTTGAAAAAAAAACGTTTTTTTTAATATAACTTCGAGATTTCACAATCGAGCAAGATTGTGCTTCTTACATTATTTGTAGAACTGTAAAATTGTGCCAAATGTCGTTTTGAACATGAAAATCGATATATCCGTTCATGAGATATCGAAGAAGAAAATTTTGAAAAAACGTTTTTTAACATAAATTTGAGATTTCGCAGCTGAGCAAGTTTGCGCTCTTTATAGTATTTTTTTTAATTTACTCCGATATTTCATGTTCAACGTTATAATTTAGTGAAATTTGGAGCGCTTTGCATCTGAAATTAGCGGGAAGTTCCAGGGATGGCCCGCAGGGTCAACCAATTTTTTTTTAGTTTCTTTAGGCTTCAACTTCGACTCCGGTTGAAACTTGCAGCGGAAATAAGTTGTTCTATTTCTGGTTTCGTCGAAAAACTGACCCACGATCGGTCACTTTTAATTTAAAAGTAAATAAAAGTTTTACAAATATTAGCGTGGAATAAACATGCATAATTTAATATTACAATTGCAAGTGGAATATTTTTGAACGAAATGAATCTTATAGAAAATTTGAACGAAAACATCACTAGTAGTCATTATTGCAGACGCGGACGTGCGGCCACCCAGCGTGGGTATCCTCTATCTCCCTCCCACACACATGGATTCCCATAACGAGAGCTAACAGGGAAAGGCGAATCGCCACAATATGACGCTCATTTTTTACATACTTACCTTTAAGAGTGTTTGTAATAAATCGTCTCGATACCACCTACGTAAAATCGATGGGGACCGTTATAAAGTTGCATTAATTTGCACATATCGATATCTCTGCTGTTTAATTATCTTTTATAGTCCATAAATAACTAATCATTCAATGAAACAGCGAATAATCGATTTAGTATCGAAAGTGTTCATAAAGGTATTTAGTAGCTAGTTGCAATAACAACATCAATGTTATCATTTTTTATACTACAGTCTTATTCATATAACCGTTACCGACTATAAGTCTCCTAATAAACATAGGTTCCCCCATAGAATGCCTCATAGAGGGGATATCTGCAATATTTGCCATTTTTGGTAAGCGGTTTAGCAACCGCAGTTTTTTTATTATACTTGAATATACGTTCCTTTTTCAAATATATCGGTTTTGCTTTTTATTTTTGCTAGCCCGAATTTTTTTAACAATTACTTAAATCATACATACGTACGTATACTTAAGCACTCACGCCTGTTACCCAGAGGGGTAGGCAGAGACTATAGACTTCCATTTGGCACGATACTGACACGCCTCTCTCGCCTCTTCCACATCCATATACCTACGCATACATGCTCGTCGGTTAAGGGTACTCTTAATTTGGCTCCTTTTCAATAGATCGCCACTTTGGTCGACAAACCTTCGCCTAGGGCGTCCCTTACCGACTCTGCCGTTGTTTAAATCACTGTGAATTTATTATAGCTTCAACTACCTATACCTACCTAAACAAAACATAACTGCTATTTTTTTAACTTTTTACCGTTACCATTGTAGCCTATCAAAAATCCATTACTGATCATAGACCTCCCCCATTCATTAATTAATCGGGGGCTACTAGACAGAATCTTTCCCGTCACTAAATTAGATTTGATAAGTAGACCATAAATACTCGTCAAAGAACACCGATTCCTTCCAAGGATCATTCCCGAGGCTATTGAAATCAAAAAACATCCTAATTTCGATAGACAAGATGGATGGGCTCTACCATCTGCTTGGGATCCTATAATCAATAAACTTAAATCCCAACCCAAGCATACAACTGCAAGACTTCAAGATACTACTATAAGTTCATACTGTGTAGATCGGAACAAAAGTTAATAATTTTAATGTATGGTAACCGCGGTTAACTTTGCCATCTGGACGTTTAACGTCTCAGTCTCCCCCCCCCTCCCCTACCCCGTGACCATCGGTGCTGTAAAGTGTTCGAAACGTCGGGTATATAAAAAGTTAATATATGAGATAAAATCCGTAAAAACTTTGTAATATTTAAATGTGTAGTGTTCGCGTAAATATATGAAATCATTATATAATACTAATTGGGGCAACTTTTTACTGGTCTTCACTCTGAAGGGTACCCTCTGAAGGGGTGACAAGTCACAACTCACAACTGACAACACATCTTAAATCTTTCTAGTTTTAATTGTTATAAGGCAGACGTTGCTGTCCATGTGCTGCTTTGTGTCTCCCGGTAGCCTTTTACGACATCCACGGGACCATGCGGGATGGTGAATATTCTAACACCGCCACTAGAAGGCTAGAACAAAAACCACTACAATATCAAAAGTATTTTATTTGGCTTCAAAAAGGAACGTAGTACATTTGAGATTAGTTATCGGTTCGACTATACAAAAGTGAATAGGAAAGAAAATCATGTCCTTTGTAAACATGCGTGCCAGGCGCAATGATATATATATATGGCATCAAACCGTGAATTGGCGGTGTATGAATATCCCCTACCCCACCCTACCCTATATCGTCCCTTGGGTGATGTAAAGGTGACGGAAAGAAACTAAACCAGGGGATGGGTTTCGCATGGTATAGAGAATCTGAGACTTACCGGTAACGAGGAATTCTAAATCCTCAGATTTAATGACGCATCTATATTTTTATTGATGATAAAGGTGTTAATGGGCTACAAACAGAAATTTGAATACTGTCAACACGCATTGGGGCAGCGCAGCGCATTCCCCCTTTCCCAAAGCCTATAAAGCCCTTATTAACCGCAAAGACCCTAATTGCCTTAGATCTTAATTAAGTTTTATATCACGCACGCAGATTTCTTCACTTACAGATACCTTTACTGGTACTAACCGAGTTGGTCAGTACGAGTAAAGGAATCTGCGGGATACTAATAATATAATATCTTTTGCTTAGTTGATATGTTCCTACTGCATTTAACACAATGTCCAGCTGTTCCTTGGTTGAAATTTGTATAAAGAAGATTTACTGATAAAAGTTAGAGTTACAGCCTATAGATATGCGTCCCACTGATGGGCACAGGCCTGCATTCACTTTTGAGAAGGTTTTAGGGCAAGGAAGTGTCCTCCGCACCCGCGCCGGCAGGGTTTGAACCCGGGTTTACTGGATACAAGGATTTAATGATACCTAGATTGAAATTGATTCAAAGCTCCAAATGCTTACTTCATGATCATCTTCATCATCATCAGCCCTTCAGAAGTCCATTAATGCACGTAGGTCTCTCCCAAGTAGATCCCACAAAGCACGGTCCAGAGTCACCTGCATCTACAAATTCTTATGTAATATATTATTATTTCCATTGCTATTTTCATTATTTTATAGGTGGTTTATGGATTCTAGACAGAAAAGAAGTTTTCCCCCTTTTATCAATCCATCTGGTTTGCTCTCAATCCCTTGCTTACATCTGCTGTCATAAGCAGTGCACCCACTAATGTGTACTGGTTAAAACAGCATTTTCTGTAAAACTATAATTTGTAGGTAAGTATATAATTTGCATATTATGGGAACAGGTAGGTAGCTGAAGTGTTTCGCATGGCGAAATACTTCAGCATTAAGCTCCCATTTTATTCTGATATTCTGTGAGAGTGTAGTCCATCCCAAGTATAGACCCATTCCTGCTGCAACGATAATATAATCGCAGCGTGGCTCTACCTCGTCGAAAACACATGCTAAAACAAAGCACATGTTAAATCAGTACTTAAAAATGCAATGAATAATTTCATTGGTATCAGCAGGAATCGAATTTGGCTTGCTTGCGTACTATAAAATTAAAAGACGAACTATTGTCTTCCGAGCCATGTTACATGCATTAATAAATATATGTTATAATACGTTTATAACATGCCTTTGTTACAGCGCTTCAACCAACAACCAAGTGCGCTGTAAAACTGACGAGTGGGTCGTCATCATTACCCATCAGCGATCGTGCCTCCTCGACGCCGCCTTTCGCACGCTTTCGGCCATCACGGGCCGACTTTTGTTTGATGGCGGTTTGTAATGGGCGCCTCTATGCAGACACGTCGCCCGAGTACAGACGATCAATCATGCGGACATGTCGTTTCGTATCAAACACGAATTGATGGTGAGATTTTTGTGTCCCGTTAAAATGTTTAGCGCTGGCCTCGATTGCGCTGCGACGTTTCATGACTGTAAACGCGCAAAGCAAGTGGGTTTTTCCCGTAGGACATAAATGCTGCTTTTTAGGGTTCCGTAGTCAACTAGGAACCCTTATAGTTTCGCCATGTCTGTCTGTCCGTCCTCGCTTAATCTCTGTGACCGTTAGCACTATAAAGCTGAAATTTGGTACTAATATGTGTATCAATCACGCCGACAAAGTGGTAAAATAAAAATTGGGAAAAAATGTTTTATTAGGGTAGCCCCCCTATATGTAAAGAGGGAAGTGATTTTTTTTAATTTCAACCCTAACGTATGATATATTGTTGGTAAGGTATTTAAAAATGAATAGGGGTTTACTAAAATCATTTTTTGATAACGTCAATAATTTCGGAACTAATAGCTCCAAAAGTAAAAAACAATGTGTCCCTCCCCCCTCTAACTTTTGAACCATAAGTTTAGAAAATATGAAAAAAATCCGAAAACTAGAACTTTATAAGGACTTTCTAGGAAAATCATTTTGAACTTGGATGGAAACAACAGTACCCACTACCGGGAGCAGTTACAGGAGCGCGGAGCGCTGCTGGAGCACGACCTTTAAACTCATAAGTGGGAACACTTACTGTGACGGACGGGAAACTACGGAACCCTACACTGAGCATGGCCCGACACGCTCTTGGCCGGTTTTTTTTAATAGGTAATATAGATTTACGACTAACCCTTATAGTGACAGCCTATATGTATATGTGTGTATAATCTACGGGGGACCTATGTCCACTGCTGAACATAGGCCTCCCCCGTAGATTGCCTAAAAGGGGAGTATTTGCCACAGTTGCCACGCTTGGCAAGCGAGTTGGCAACCACAGTTTTATAGTTTTAGTCGTTATAAGGAAGACGCTGCTGCCCATCTCCCGATTTGTTTTCTTTCGTTACCTCTTACGGCACCCACGGGATGATGATGTGACTGACGCTATCTTGGTATTAATGAGGGCTACTAATCTTCCCCTCACCAGATGTCGCTAAGTGATACTGAGGTTAAGTTACTTGTCACAGTTAAGAAGTTAGTTTTAAATAAAAGTTCATCAGTTTCTAGAGTATTATATTAATAGAGAACAGTACCTCAGTAGTTTACTCTTTAATTTTTTGCACATTTAAAACTCTTTTTTTTTAATTTTTCTCCTTTTATGAATATAAGCGATTTGGTTTATATATTTTTAATCATATATATTTTTAATCATAATTAATATAATGTAACTAATAGTATAGAAAGAAACATAAACCTTTATAATCATTACCATTAACCTATATTTTTCGAACAAATTAACATCCCCACCATGGAGTGTAGAAGTAAGGAGTACCAACTCCCATAGGAGAATATTTGAAAAAGTGTCCAGTGTCCACTACAGCACTCGAGTAGCTACGGGATATGTTAAATCGACTTAAAATAAAGCAATTAAATAATTATTGTAAAAAGAATTATGGTGAATGTCTGTGCAATAAAAAAATTATAAAAGGTTTTTTAAACTTTAGACTGTAGCTACAGTGCCGCCACCCTTATAGCGCTTTCGGCTATGGACACTTTTTATACAGTTTGTACTCCTTACCTCTACACTCCATATTCCCCGCTATGAAATCTGTCAAATATTAGGTACACCTAATATTTAAGTGGCGCCGCCCTAGTGGCAAAAAAGTAGTGGATGTCCATTCATTTTTTAAGTCCTCAGTAGCCAGTTACTGTAACGAATGCGATTTTCTTTAATCCAAATATTCACATATCTTTATGTTTTAAAATCGAATGCTATTTCTGTGACATAAAATTCTTGATTAAGGTCAGAGCATTTTATTTAAACTCCTCCTTTCCTATTTCATTTCAAGTTTCCTATTGTTTTTAATTCCTGTCGTAGTGAATGCTTTGTAGCACCTATGACCACAGGAAGTAATTTAGCCTTTGGCTTTTAATTAGGTATGATAATTTTTTGTTTAAAGGTTGTTTTTAGTTACACAATCTTTGTAGTTTCCCATAGACATCTACATCTATCTTCGATTACAAATCAAAATGCAGATGCGTTGTCACCCTTGAGGACTAAGATGGAATGCCTCGTTTCCAGTAAAAAGGGTCTCCGGTTCTCTACACTCACCATACGAAATACAGCAGCATTAAGCTACTATTACTACTAGACGTGGTCCTTCACTGCTGGCTGTATGAGGTCGCTCAAAGTCGCTCAGCGAGCTATGGAAAGGGCTATGCTCGGAGTTTCTCTGCGTGATAAACTTAGAAATGAGGATATCCGCAGTAGAACCAGAGTGACCGACATAGCCCAACGGATTAGTAAGCTGAAGTGGCAATGGGCCGGCCATATAGCTCGAAGAACCGACAACCGTTGGGGAAAAAAGGTTCTCGAGTGGCAGCCTCGTACCGGTAGACGAAGTGTAGGGCGACCCCCCACTAGAAGGAGTAACGGCCTGGTAAGACATGCAGGAAGTCGATGGATGCAGGTGGCTCAGGACCGTGCTTGGTGGCATACCTTGGGGGAGGCTTATGTTCAGCAGTGGACTTGTGAAGGGTTGTAATGATTATGATGATAATGATGAAGCTACTATTTCACGCTGGTATTCTGTGAGAGCGTGGTCCTTCCCCGGTCGAGCCGACCCATTCGTGCTACAACTATACTACTAATATAACTGCAGCACGGCTCTACCACGTAAAAAATTAGTTTTAATTTATCTGGCTAACTCGGCCATAGATTTTAAGAAGCCCTGACTTACTCTAGTGCTAAGGCTTAGGGACGGACTTACTGTAGTTAAATAGTCAAAGTGAAAATCAGAACTTTTGTTTAATTTACGCTTATTTAAAGCTCCCATGAACGTCAGAATCTACATCAGCTCGCAGAAACAAGACTTCCGAGTACAACTAATAAATAATGTCAAGGGTCTAAATTAATATTTACTAAATGTCAATCTAACTAATTTTTTGGCACTCGTTGCTTTTATATGTTGTTTTTATGCGTGGTAGAACCACGCTGAGGCTGTATTATTGTTGTGGTGCGTGTGGGTCAGCTAGACCGGGGCAGGACCACGCTCTCACAGAATACCAGCGTAAATTTGCAGCTTATTGCTGATGTTTTTCGTATGGTGAGTGTAGGTGAGTGACACTTGTTACTGGGAGCGAGGCATTCCATCTCAGTCCTCAAAGGTGAAAACGCATCTATATTTAGATCTTTCATTGGCCACATCATCCACTTACCATTGAGTAGTGTGTACTCGTTCGTCACCCTTATTCTATAAAAGAAGCTAACTTATCGACAGCAAGCAGCGTAAATGTTAGACGTCTGTTAACGTGGTCACCAGTCCTAAATTTCGCTGCTTCAATATGTGTTAGTAACAGACTTCACATATCTTCGAAATATTTTATTTTTTAGACATGCAAGTTTCTCCACAATGTTTTCATTCACTGCTGAGCACGTGTTAAATCAGCACTAACAATTTCATTGGTGTCTGCGGGAATCGAACCCGGCTTGCTCACGCACAGTAGGTTGGTGAGTATGAACAAAAACTCCAAGTTATATATATATATATATATATATATATATATATATATATATATATATATATATATATATGATTTATATCACACCGCCAGCTGTAGATAAAAAACGTAGGTGTGTGATGCGTGAATCGTAAGAGACTTAGAGATTATTTTTTATATAATAAGGGTGACAAAAAAGCACCTGAAAAGAAGTGCATGCCGTGGTCGATATACATCTACATCTATCTTCGATCAAGAATCAAAATGAAGATGCGTTGTCACCTCTGTGGACTAACATGGAACGCCTCGTTTTCAATAAAAAGGATCTCCGGTTCTCTACACTCACTATACGAAACACAGCAGCATTAAGCTGTTATTTTACGCTGGTATTCTGTGAGAGCGTGGACCTACCCCGATCGAGCCGACCCGGGTTAGAACATAGTTATGGGTCATTTGTGCTACAACCATATTATAACTGCAGCGTGGCTTTACGTTTACGAAATGAAGTGATGGGATGTGATGTGAGTAAGCGGTGAATATAGGATATGCCAAAGGGATATTAAGGCGTCCGATCGATAACAGTACAACCATCTCGTTTGCAGCTGACTTAAATGTCCAGATGGCAACGACAAGCAGGAGCAAGGGTGCAGAACGTTTGGTACTGCGATGGTCAACGCACCTACTACTAGGAGAGCTCTACAACGGGCTGATGAAAATAAAGAAGAAAAACGTATTACATTGATTAGAACGTTTTTTTGTTTATTAAATAGTTTGTACACACGCACACTTTTATAGAAAAATGGTGAAAATAAATTGAATATGAAATTTCTTGCAGCAGACGTAATGAAGGATAGTTGAAGAAAATAGAAGTACTCAAAGTGTGCGTGTACGCACAATATACATATACAGCACATATATATACAATAAAATGTTTTATATTATAAATGAAATAAATTTACTTTAAATAGGTATTTATTATTTATGGAAAAAAAAACAATTTGCTTAGTCAACTTAAACTTTGTTCATAAATCTTTATTGTAGCTTTTTGAACCAGCGGTGAAAGCATAAATTAGTTTCATAAATATTAATTTTGATCTAATATTGAATGAGTCCGTAATATACAAGGTGCGTATAAAAATTATACACTTGACGCATTTTTTTTTAAATTGGCCGCGGGGCTCTGCAACTAAGTCGCAGGCCCTGGATTCAAATTCCGGTCGATACTTGTAATTATTACTCAACACACAAATTACCTTTTCATTTCGAGTCTGTATGTAAGTATTTTGAATGGTAATTAATGAAGATAGGTATCATGTAAAGTGAAATATCAATGAAATAAGAGCCTAATACTGCTGTGTTTTTTATTGTGAGTGACGGAAACCGGTGACGTTTTATTAAACATCACTGCAAGTGTTTGACTTCCTTCTTGAGCTAATGGTAAGTGGTGATGTAACCGAAAATGGCAAACTCAGCTTAGATTAACAAAACCTATTCACTTTTGTTTCGAAGTCGCCCGCATCGTCATCGGATTGAAAAAAAGACAAATGTTGGCAAATTATTCGATTCTATTGATGTACGTATTACGAACAAAGAAACAAATTACCGTTTTTACTGGAAACTAGGCATTCCTTCTTAGTTTTCAAGATTAACAAAATAACAAGATTTTCAGAAGAACAGCCCATTTGAATTGCGAATCTTACAGGATAGACATTAGGAAGTTAGACTAAGTGATAGAGCTATGCTGCAACTATATCAGTAGTATAGTTGTAGCACGAATAGGTCGGATCGACCGGGAATGACCACGCTCTCACAAAATACCAACGTAAAATAGCAGATCAACGCTGCTGTGTTTCGTATGGTGAGTGTAAAGAAGTGGCGACCCTTTTTGCTGGAATCGAGGCATTCCTTTTTAGTCCTTACGGGTGACAACGCATGTGCATTTTGATTTGTATTTGAGGATAGATGTAGATCTCTTTGGGTCACAGCAACCGCTTACAATCAGGTGGACTGTTTGTTTTGTCAACCTATTCTATTAAAAAATACAGGTAAGTTCTTCGTTCCACAGCATCCTACTTTCCACATCTAGTTTAGTCTTAAGTTACGTTACACATTAAAAAACATATTAGATGTGTTTTGAAAGAAATAGCAGAAACTGAAACTTTTTTATTCAATGTAGATTATAAACAATACTTATTAAGTCACTTGTTTTTCATTTACCACTGGTTCGCAAAAACCTGTCCTGGGAAGAACCAGCAAGAAACCCAGCGGGATATTTTTTTTAAATAACAGCTTACAATCATGTATGTTACCATTTACAATACAAAACAAATCAGAAATAGCTTGGTAGCGATCACCCTTCCCAGGGGTTATTGTCATCCATAAATTCCTTAATATTATAATAACCCTTTTTATACAAACATAGTTTAATAAAGTTTTTGAACTTTGTGTATGTAGCATACCTAACATTCGTTATTCCCTATTTTGGTGTACAATAAAGAATAAATAAATAAATAAATAATAAAACTTATACGTACCAGCTCCTTCCACTTGACCGCATCCGATCGGCTCGATTCACTGGCACTGCGAAGAGATGTTGCATCCCTTTGTATTTTCTTTCGCATGTACCATGAAGAGTGCTCTGAGGAATTGTTCGGATTAATCCCAGCCGCCAAATATCGTGAACGCACTACGCAGCAAACGTCCCGATACCATCCACACCATCTGGATGCTTGGCGGTCCACCACTGTACGTTTCAAAAGGAGTTCTCTTCCGCGTACAACCTCTCTGTGGAATAGTTTACCACCGGCGATATTTCCGGACCGATACGACCTGGGGACCTTCAAGAAAAGAGCTTACTCCTTTCTAAAGGGCCGGCAACGCACCTGCAATTCCCCTGGTGTTGCGGTTGATCATGGGCGGCGGTAGTCACTTAACATCAGGTGAGCCACATGCTCGTTTGCCCCCTCTTCTATAAAAAAGTACATATTTATTAAAGTCTAAGCGATTCATCAGTACCTACATTACAGCCTAAAAGTGTTGTGAATTGAACAACAGAGGGATTTAAGGTTTCCCCCATTGATTGCCTCATAGGAGGGATTTCGCCATAATTGCCACGCTTGTCAGGCGGGTTGGCAACCGCATTTATTTATTTTTTTGAGTTGTTATCAGTAGGGTGCTCCTGCCCTTCTTCTGTTACGGATATTTTTATACCGCCTTACACGGTTCAGTGCACATCTAATCGATTGATTAAAAACAGTTTTATTGAGAGTAGATATTTAGAGTGCGTTTTAGAGCAGCCTTTAATTTCTCAGACTTTAATAGGTCTTTTATCTCTCAAGTCACTGATCTATGAATTTAACACTGACTGTATGGGGAATTTAGCCACTGCCAACTCTAGATTTCTTGTCAGTCTTAGAGAATAGCATCGGATATTTTTTTATATAGGATGAGGGCGACAAACGAGCACACAGTCCACCTGATGGTATGTGAATGCTGTGGCCCAAAGACATCTACATTCGATTAAGAATCAAAATGCAGATTGTCACCCATGAGAACTAAGATGGAATGCCTCGATTCCAGTGAAACGAGTCTCCGGTTCTCTACACTCACCATTCGAAACACAGCAGCATTAAGCTGCTATTTTACGCTGGTATTATGTGAGAACTTTGTCCTTCTCCGGTCGAACCGACCGTAATATAGCTGCTGCAGCGTGGCTCTACCACGCATAAACATGCTATACGTTTTAACGTTTTAGCAGGCTACGTCTTTTATTTAGATTAGATTAGATTTAGTCTGAATGAGCGTAAGACCTTAGCTTTCGTGAACATTTCCTTTGAGCCAAATTTCAGTGTTTTATGTCCAAAGACAGTCTTGTTGAAAAGATCAAAACTCAGAAAATTTACTAAAAAATCATAAGGGAAACATTTACTCCTTTTTCGCTAAAATAAAGATCTATGACTCCTTAATAAGACACTCTTCATCACACCGTGATTAATGCAGGGCCGCCGTAGAGCTGTGTGCATAGACTTTGAATTTAAGATTCTTCGCTTATTGAAGCACTATTCAGACTTAAAGTGATTTCATCTGTAAAGAGACACGTTACGTGTTTTCCACCAGCGTATCAGCATAGCAAACGTTTTGATCGATCCACTCATTATTTTCTATTGGTCTTATTTGATAATACGTATCAGGTTCTTAGCGGGAATGTTAATTTATCTTAACTTCGTATGACGATATTTTTTGTACAGGGTTTCGTTAAATCCTGACATTTTACAACGTTTACAACTCGTCTGATACTAATAGCGCGGCGTCATTTCGTTTTTTAATGATCTTTAACAGAGAAACTGTTGGTGTCGATAGACCTGTCGATAGTGCGATACACTGATAAACGACTGATGTCTAGCTTTTGAAGTGTCTTAAAAATGATTGACGGCTCCATACCGACTCTGTCCAAAGTAATTACAGCAGTTCTGCTTTCTTAGCCCCACTCCATAATGTAATTTTAATTTTACAAAATTACAATGAATGATATAAAAAGACGGCAAATTGATCAAAGTTTATAATATAGAAGACAAAGAAGTTATATTAGTAGTATAGTTGTAGCACGAATGGGTCGGCTCGACCGGGGAAGGACCATGCTCTCACAGAATACCAGCGTGAAATAGTAGCTTAATGCTGCTGTATTTCGTATGGTGAGTGTAGAGAACCGGAGACCCTTTTTACAGGAAACGAGGCATTCCATCTTAGTCCTCACGGGTGACAGCGCATCTGCATTTTGATTCGTAATCGAGGATAGATGTAGATGCTTATGGGCCACAGCAACCACTTACTATCAGGTGGACTGTGTGCTCGTTTGTCACCCTATCCTATAAAATAAATAAAAAATATAGAAGACGTATTCTAAATTTAAATTTGGAAAAAAGAAACATAGTTTTACAATCCTACTGTATAAAATATTATTATTTAGTACGTCTCTATCTCTGATGATAAATATACCCTTACAGCTGTTAAAGTCCAGTGCTGAACATGATAGGTACTTCACGAACAGATAAAAAGCAACGCCCGGAGTGATCAAGGATACACTTTATTTAAAAGAAAACCACCCAGGCGATAGGTAGTAGTAAGCTAGTTATAAATAAAGAAACTATTCCTATTTCAATTACAATTTTAATTATTACAAAAAACTATAAGTCCGTATCTCTTTCCAATAAATAATGAATTTATTAATAAACAGTTCTGAACATTTTATTATAAGTAAAACAAATAAAAACATAATTATTGTTTATTTTAGCACAGCTCTACATCCTACCTTGAGATAATTTAGGGAAGTTAATTGAATTACAGCAAAAACGGTCCTATTATAAACAGACATTTTTATGTTGCACATTGTCAAGCGAGTGCATTTGATATGGGTTGATATGCGTAGGAAGAGCTCGACTGTATATAGCGCTTCTCGCTCTACCGGGCGGGGCTTAGCCGCGTCTTGGCCCACGTATTTAGAGCCCTCTATGTGAGGTCTCGATGGTAATTTATTAACCGGGGCCCCACAAATACTGACTTTCGAAACGTACAATCCATTTTCAAGTGATGGCTATATGAAATTATTAAAGCCGAGACCTTTTTATACCCGGCCTCTTTCACATAACGGTGCGAATTCATGCTAATTAAGACATCAAAATGTTCTATTAAAATTTTAATGAGATATCACAATTTTTAATGGATATTTTCGGATGGACTTCTAAACTTTAACCTCAAGGTCCATGTTTTTAATGCATTTTTATTAAAAGGTTGTTTAAGAGACGTAGGTATTGCTTTATAAGGTTATCTTGCTTTTTGATGTTTGATATCTATAGCTATTTAAAAGCGAGCTGTTTAAAAGTCTACTAGTTTTTAGGGGTCCGTACGAACGGGACCCTATTACTAAGCCTCCGCTGTCCCTCCGTCCGTCTGTCTGTTAGCGGGCAGTATCTCATGATTCTTAATACGTAGACAGTTTAAATTACGAAATGTGTATTTCTGTTGCCGCTATAACAACAAATAATAAAAATAAATTAAAAATTTAAGGAGTCTCCCTACTAGAAATGTGTTTTTACGATGGTACGGAACCTTTCACGCGCGAGTCCGACTCGCACTTGGCCGATTTTTTTACGTTAAAGCTTATTTCATTAAGGTGTCTACTTATTTAAAGTGTGAAAATCAGTGTTTTTAGGTACACCGCTGCGCATTTTCAATTATTGGAGTACCTAATTAGCAGATATCCTCGTTTGGCCTCCACTGCTCTCGATTGCTAAGTAGTCCGTTAGAGAATAAAATAATACTGCATGATTTTTGCGGGACTAACTAATCCCGCGTCTTCAAGAATAGGTTCCGTCTAAATTGTGCGGGCTCGCGCAAAATTTACGAGATTGATAACGTGATACCCATACCAGAATTGACGACAGCATTGATCGACTGCCTTGTAAACGGGACAGATTAAGGCACTGAAAGTAGGGGGAGGAGGCATTAACCAAAGACTATATAAATTCTCTATGGCATTAACACTCATGAATAAAAAATAATGATAATTTTGAAAGTCGACGCACACCTCGCGTTCTGAGAGTTAGTAGCTTCTTTGAAAGCATTGCTATAAAAAGAGATGAATTATTTTTAGCTGAACGAATAAAAACCGCAATCATTCGTCTAAAACTCATTACTAAGTCATTAAACGTCATTAATAATGATAGCTGTTCCCACCAGCGTGAAAACAGCGAGCCTTTTCCGCTACCTACCTAGTTTTCAAGGTTAGCCCGTTAAGCCCAATTTATTTTGTTGCGCTGTTTTTTGGAGCTATTGTTATTAATTTGTAAATTGAAAAATTGATTGATGGTTATTCTTTGATTTTATGTACTTATTGCAAAATTCTATTATTCTTAGTATTTGGGCATAAAGATATATTGCGCCAGTATATTAACAGGCTGTGAGGCGTTCCATGTTAGATCTCAATGGTGACAACGCGGCTGTAGCTTAGTAGTAGCTTTCTTTGTTAGAAATTGGTTTATGCTTTTTTTATAGGAAGGATGACAAACAAGCACAAAGTCCACCTGGTGGTAAGTGGTTGCTGTGGTCCATAGACATCTACATCTATTCTCGAGGCTTGCAGCAGTGCAGTTGCATCAGTCTACATTTTTGATCAGGTGGACTAAGATATGTGAGGGTAGTACGGTCACCTTAAGCTTTGCCGCCATATAAAACCAAAACTAGGAGAAGGATAGAGACAAAAACACAAAGGCGTATACTGTAACTAACATATTAAGAAAAATATAACAAACAAGCTTTGGCAATAATTAGGAATACTTCGAAAAATCTTTTTAAAAATTAATAGCCACAGTAGACCATACTAAAATCGGCTAAAATAGTAATAATACGACACGTGTTTCACCTCTACATCGATGGTGTCTTTCCTGGAATAGTGGTGCCGGGAGTAGTGGTGCTGGGACTAGTGGTGACGGGATTAGTGCATGCAATTGAAGGAGGGCGGGAGGTGCTCTTCAATCCAGGTAAGACACATCATTGTATTTAATTAAGCTGATGGTTGCGAATTAGATATTAATTTTTATTATAATGAATTTCCGCAAAGTAACGCCTGATTCTATCAATCATATCTACCTAATTTGTCTACCTTTTCAAGAATGGATCAACTACATTGTATGTAAAAGATATTACCATTTTCAATATACAGTAGATCAGTCTGATTTTGGGGGTCGATGAGGTTTAAGAATTGACCCCTATTAATTAACACAAGTTCTCATTTGAAACTTTCAAGATACTGAAGTTGTGTTACGTGTACCAACTTGTTATAAGAATGACTAATATTTTAGTAGGGAATATCATTTTATGTCTATTTATTTTGTTAAATTTTGATGAGAAAATGATGTCAAGTTTAATCACTTAACCACAAAGTTTTAAATAGATAAGTATTTTGTATCAATAGGAAAAAAGAATAGAGACAGGATTTTTAAAGTAATTTAGCTATGGTGGTCTGAGGTATCAGTTCGTTTTGGAAAATGGCTCTTTTGCCCAAAATAGTTTGGGATTCCCTGGTCTAAGCGATTAGTGTCCTGTATCATCTAATATATGCAATATTGTTATTTGTTGGTCGCTGGTTAAGCAGCAGACTAAAATAGATTCGTTCTTTTATTTAAATTAATGTTGTGACCTATATAAGTTCTCTTACGTCGCAATCACACAGCATCTCTCCTTATCTTCACGTAGATGTCCTAAGAGGTGACAGACGGAATCTGGAACCAAACACGGCCAGCAGAATCTCACTGAACTTTTCAATGTGATAATAAGTACATTTACCAACCCGCCTGCAAACGTGGCAACCACGTCAAATATCCCCTATGATAATATATGATCTGTAATCGGTCTATAATTAGCTATGAACTTTGATAGGTTGTTTTCAATGTTAAATAATAATGATATATTCATTAGTGTAGTGTCACTCCAAGCACAAGCCACCTTTCCTTTCTGAGCGAGTGCTTATAAACAGTGCGTTTTGGGAGACATCGCATAGCATTTTAAATAATTTATTCCGCATACATACAGGTTTCCCCACGATATTTTTCTTTACCGCCAACTACTTACTTGGTCAATCATTACTAAAATTTGCAAATAATTAATCGCCGGTGCTGGCGGGAATTGAAACTGGTTGCTCGCAAACTGTACAATTTAGGTTCTACAGCAAGTTTAGCCCTTGAGCTACTATGGCTCAACTTCTTTCATTTCGGTAAGTATATAATCTAAATCATTATTCGCCGATATGAGTTCGTAAAACTTAAGGCCAGTAAACGCGGAGGTGGCGCCATCACACGTTTAATTTCTCTTTTAAATCTTAAATACAGCTACGGACAATGATGTGGGGTTATAACGTTGATGTAATTTTATGCTAGATGTCGTTAATTTATAACACACAGTGTTCACGAAAATTTACTGTAATAAGTTATAGTAATTATTTTATAAATAAAATTTTATAAGCAAAACGAAGAAGTGATATGTATCTGTACACCTACGGATTCTATGCAACAAGATATATCTAAACATAATATTATTTATGCTTCTACATTTTTGTTAATTGTATCTAATAGATACTATTTTCTTTATTATGAATTATTTTTTTAAAACAAACCTACTAATATTTTAGATATGGAGTGTAGAAGTAAGGAGTACCAACTCCTTTATGAGAATAGTTGAAAAAGTGACCATCTGTAAGCTATGGAGTGTAGAGGTACCGTAAGCAGTAAATAACAGTTCAAAAACTCTCCACTACAGCGCTCGAGTAGCTACGGAGCATGTTAAATCGCCGTAAAATACGTTGAGAGTGATTTTGAAAATAAAAATTTTGAAAGCAATAAAATAATTATTGTAAAAAAATTATGGTGAAAGTCTCTGCAATAAAACAATTATAAAAAGTTCTTTAAAATTTAGACTGTAGCTACAGTGGCGCCATCCATATTTAACGCCTTCGTACGGACACTTTTTTATACAGAGTTTGTAGTTTGTACTCCTTACCCCTACACTTCATAGTTCTAGAGTTGCTTTTGAGCAAAAGCAACCAATTCAGTTTTAAATTTTGTGTTTTTAAATAGGTATGTAGACATAAAAAATTCTGGATATTGAGAGAACACAAATTTCATAATAATAAAAATACTTTTTTCGTAAATTCGTGTTTGGATAAGTTATAAATTCCAATAAGACCATCCACGACTTTTAATGCCGCTAGGGCGGCGCTATTTAAAAATGGAGTGTAATGTTTGACAGATTTTGGCTGTTTATTAATCCAAAAATGGTTATATTTTTGATAGAACAAACGTATTTTAACAAAGAAAATTATAAATTTGAGTGAGGGGGCTAACTGTAAGACAAAGTATTAAATATTTTTTTTATAAATAAATTATTGACGACAAACAGTTATTGATAGACAATGAAGAACAAACCACGAACTAACGATATGTGATAAGGAAATTTGAAAAATAAAAAGATAAAAACTTTCGGGAGCAGTGGCGAAGCTAGGGCTCCAAACTAGGGCAAGCCCGAGATATGGTTTTGTTGTTTTTAGCAGTTTAATAAAAATACACCAATCTTGAGCTGTCTCCACTCTTTACTTTCACATTCAGTGCTGACAAGGACGTGTTTAACAAAGCACACAGAAAGCATACTACCGCTAGATAGATTGTATGTCATAATATGCAATTGCACACCTTCGGTGGTTTTGAAAAGAGCCGTTTGGGTTTGCTTGAGATATTTACAAACAATACAATACATGAACAAAATAAAAGCATGAACAAAGTACAAACAAACTATGCAAAGTTAAAAAAGGGACGCCTGGCAGATGTGAAACCTCGAAATTATATTTTGTTTAAGTTATATGCATAAAAGAACAGATTACGACAGGAATGAGATAGTTATAATGAGAAGATAAAGCTTTGCTATTTTTTTACCATAAAATAATGACTATTTATTATAATTATAATTATTCATTTTCAATTCATTATAAACCGTACAAAATGATATTTTTAAACTCATATATCACTATTAATATAAATATTGAGTTATTAAACCTTTAAATACGCCTAACGTAATTAAACTTTAATACTAGAGTCCTGTACCTATATTTAAAGTATGAAGAAATGTTTATTGAATATTAAATTTCATTTTTAAAGATTTTTACCTTTTCCTTGCCGATTAGCACTTCAACACACTTATATTCATCACAATGAACACTATTATCCTCCCATTTTCACTAAAAATCTTCGAAAAAGCATAAATTTTTAACAAACACAACAAAAACAAACATAAACATTGTAATGTGAAGTGAACTTGCATACGAGGGGCCCGCAACCACTTCGCTAGTCGCTAACGCACTCCTAAACAACTTCATGGCAATGCCAGGCTTGTTGGCTAATAGTAATTGCTATATAAACATTTCGTAGTTATACTTCATTATAGAACATTTTGCCATAGGTTAGAAAGAGAGCGATCGTCTTCTCGAAAGCCCCGTAAAAAGCCCACGCGAGCGAGGGAGACAAGTAATCGCTCTATTAAAACTCACTTTATGACAGCAGCAGTATCGCCACAGAGTACCTTTGTATAAACGTATCGCTAAGCTAGCTTGCTACATATTTATTTATCTATGATCGCTAAGGCAATACGAGGTCATCGGTCGACATGTGTCGAACAGTGGAGTGCGCGGGAAAATTGAAATAATTTGAAACAGTTTACGAGTTATTTTATTAGTTGATATTATTGATTGATTCAGTTTAATAAGGCAAGCTGGGCTTTTCGGCTTTAATGGTAGCTTCGCCACTGTTCGGGAGATTTGGTGAGCCACAAATTTTGTAGCGGCGAAGTTAATTTTTTCGAAAAATGTAAAAGTCAATGTCTGTACTATTAGATATTATATTAATTAGATTAAAAATAAATAAACTAAACTATATTCATAAAAGTAGAAAAATTAAAAAAAGAGATAAATGTGCAAAAAATTAAAGACCAACCCACTGAGGCACTGTTGTCTATCAATATAATACTGAAACTGATAAACTTTTATTTAAAACTAACTTTTCAATTAAATGACATGAAACTGTATCAAAAAACTATGTAGTGTAGAAGTCCGTAGCTATAGTGGCGCCACCCTTATTTAACTGTTTTCTATGTACACTTTTTAATACAGAGTCTGTATTCTTTACTTCTACATTCCATACAAAAAACTTTACTTCAGTGTCGCCTAGCGATATCTAAGGAGCGGAAGATTTTAGCCCTCATTGGTATTAGATTAATATAAATTTTTAATTACTTAAAATTAATTAATAATTAATATTAATTGAGTTCCACCAACAATAGTTCTAAAAATTTTTGCGGCTTCCTCATGTTTTACGAATAGCTCAGGAGCGTAAGAATAGAGAGAGCATTGAAAGTATTTTTTTATTTACACGAACTTGATAATTGCTAACTACTCTTCCTAGATGGCGCTACATAATGGTGTTTTACGACTTTTTCTGCCACCAGGGCAGCACCACTCTAGAAACCAATAAAGTTTTTTTTTTAAACTAAAATTGTGTAAATTAAAAAAAAATAAAATTGTGAGTTAAATGGCATTGTGTAACAAAAATCTTTACCTGACCACAGATTAATAAATAGTTTAACCTGAGTGTCAACTAGCGACATCTGGTGAACGGAAGATTATTAGCCCACATTCATTATAATAATAAAAATGCAATGATTTTTCTATATTAAACCCTTTTCTTTATACTTGGCTAGTTTTATGTACTAATATTATATCTATTCCATTCGTACAGCCTACAAGGCCCGCCACTTACATACGAATCCCGAAACGAAATTCTGTATGTATGTGACCGACCTAAAAGGCCATCGCTGAACACAGGTCCTCATACATGGGAGGATTTTGCCACAGTTGCCACCGCAGTTTCTTATTATTTTGATTTGTTATCAGGAAGATATGCTGCTCATCTCCTGTTTCATTTTCCCTCTTGTGCCTCTTACGACACTGTCGGGACGCTACGGGGTAGTGGATATTCTTACACTGTCACTACACGGATTAATATTATAAAATCGAATGAAGTGAATGTAATTTTCTTAGTTTTTGGTTCTTGAGTAATAATTATATTCAATTTATTAGATCATACAAATAATTGTTCCTTGAAATTTTAGCTACTAAGCTTACAATTAACTTGTATGTATATAGTCGGCCTCGTTGACTGACTGCCTCGTTGGTCTAGTGGTTGTAGTAGTGGGACTGCTGATCATAAGGTCCTGGGTTCGAATCCCGGATCGGCCAAATAAAAAAAATTAATTATTGAGTTTTTCCATCAAGAAATTCTCAGTAGTTGCCCGGAGTCAGGAAGTTGGCGGTGTCGCACACCCGTGCCTCGGAAAGCACGTACCTAAAGCCGTTGGTCCTGCGCCTGGAACTCTCTCCGGTCGTGTCGGTTTACCGTCCCATCGGATTATGAGAGTGAGGGAATAGAGAGTGCACCTTTGCTTGCGCATACACTTGGGCACTATAATCCTGTCCTGCGCCCATGGCTAGCCTCCGTTGAGGCAGGCCGCTAGGTCCATGAAGTTGGCACCCGGAAATAATTATTAAAAATGCGACTAGTATAAATCGATCCCGCTAAAAAATTATGTTTATCTGTACTAATTATTTGTTTGCGCGTCAAATATTTGTTTAGATATTAAAACAAATAAGACGGGTGCTGTGAAATAATACATTTTTATTTTTTGCATAAAAATGACGGTTAAAGAATAATTAAACAATGTTAATTTGTAGATTTTCACATGCGCAATCAGCACCCGATATCAGTTTATCCATAAGTTATTTATTTACATCGTAAGTAATTAATTACATAATCCCATAAACTCAGCCGCAGCGTCCGAGCTCGAGAGTTCAATATCCCTAGTACGCTAGCGTAAAGCGCTTTTTTTCTTTAGTTGGCAGCAACAGCTTCCTAAAGAGCTTTGCCAAACACCTATATTATTTATGACTTTATAGTTTAAAATCTTTTTAGTTTCCATAAAATATTATAGTTATAGATTGAAACCTCTGTAGAGGATTGTAGAGGATTGGAGGAAGGAGGAAGATTATAGAGGAGACGAGGATTGGAGCCTTTGTAGTAGCATCGCTGTGATATTGGGTTGTTTTCTGACGGTCATTTAGAAAAATTGATCATGTCTCTGCGTAGTAACACGATATCCGTGTGCCGTTCAGCCGCATCTCCAGTACTGATATCACGTTTTGGCTGGTGTTCAGGGCCTAAGGTTACAGCGCTAAGGGCCGCGGGTTCGAATCCCGCACGGAACAAGTATTTGTATGGCTTACAAGTATCTAATTGTTCCGGGTCTGGATGTTTGTCCTTTTTTGATCCTTTTCCTTGAAATTTATGTTTGTAAACTGCTTCCACAATACAGGAGAAAATCCTAGTTTGGAGGTAACGTTGTGTAAAAAAAAATAAAAAAACATAAATTTTCCTTGATGTAACGAAATACTTACAATTTTGCCACCATGTTTTTTCTTTTGTTTTTTTATTTGAAAATATAATAAAAAGGTTTCAATCTATAACTATAACTTTTTATGGAAACTAAAAAGATTTTAAACTATAAAGTCATAAATAATATAGGTGTTTGGCAAAGCTCTTCAGTATGGAGTGTAGAAGTAAGGAGTACAGACTGGGTATTAAAAAGTGTCCATAAAAACCTTTAAATAAGGTGTCGCCACTATATAGCTACGGGGTAAATTATAAAGAACGCACCGAAAAATATTAGTGGGATAGACGACTTTTTCGAGGTTACTAAATAAAATTATATTAGATTTTAGAGCTACTGAGTAGTTTAGCAGCACACTTAAACCGTCGACAACTGCTAAATTCATTTGATCCCAGTAGCTACTCCAGCGCATTTGTGGAGAGTTTTTGAACTGTTATTTACTGCAGTTGAAAAAGTGGCCATCTGTAATGGCCACTTTTTCAACTGTTCTACTATGGGAGTTGGTACTCCTTACTTCTACACTTCATGCTCTTTAGGAAGCTGTTGCTGCCAACTAAAGAAAAAAAGCGCTTTACGCTAGCGTACTAGGGATATTGCACTCTCGAGCTCGGACGCTGCGGCTGAGGTTATGGGATTATATTTAATTAATAATTTGCGATGTAAATAAATAACTTATGGATAAACTGATATCGGGTGCTGATTGCGCATGTGAAAATCTATAAATTTACATTGTTTAATTATTCTTTTACCGTCATTTTTAAGCAAAATATAAAAAATTATTATTTCACAGCACCCGCCTAACTTTTTTAAATATCTAAACAAATATTTGACGGGCAAACAAATAATTAGTACCTATAAACATCATTTTTTCACGCGCAATCGATAGGGTCCGCCATCTAACTTTTTTTTTCAACTAGTGCTTATTTCGTGAATGGTAACACTTAGCTCATGTCAGTAGTTACGATGTACCAGTTCTGGCTCACTGAGTCAGAAGTGGTACAAGTACGGCGTTCGTCGACTCACGATCCTAAAAAAAAAAAAAAAAAAAAAAAAAAAAAAAAAAAAAAAAAAAAAAAGGTTTTGGCATGCTCTGATCACGAATCTGCGTGCTCCATTTTTGCGTAGGATGCACGGTTCCGGAGATGTGCAGATCAATTAACTCTTATCTAATTGATATCCGCTTCGAGCCTCAACCGTCATTAGCGCTCCATTGTCCTTATCTACTTATCTATTGTTGATTGACTACCGTCATTATCTATTATTCGTCGGCGTGTGGGTCGGCTTATGCTATTGTATTATACTCCTTGGTTCCTATCTACAACGGTAATCTGAATCATCAATAAAACACATTACCCAATTTTGTTAAAATTTTTATTTATAAAATACAAAATCTTATTACTTATTATCTATAAAATAGGATCGAAACATCTCATCCACTAAAATATCGTTGTACAATGTGTTCCCTGTAAATATACTCGTAAAACTATGCATTGAACATCCCTGAAACTTATATAGCAAATACATTAAGCAATATTCGCCACAAACTGAAGTCCACTCATTCTGAATCCTATCAACATTCCAGTTCCATCTTTTACAATTTCTTTTAAAAAAACTCTAGATGATATCGTACAGGTGCCCGTCCGAATGAATCAAAATATTGACCGACGTCATTCGTATCGATATATAAAGCTACCCAATGTGACCCTGGTTTATCATCTGTATCCAAATTGCATATTACCTAGTCAGGTCATAAATTCTATCACATGTTTAATATAAAATAATTGAAACAAGTTTATTCATTATGTAACCATTTATATACCAAAATGAACTTAACAAAACATAGATTCTTATGACACTATAGTTTATTCAAAACGACCTCCGTAATTTTGAATACAGGCCTTCAATCTGCGCAGCCAGTCGTCTATCTCACCACGAACGAGGTCCATGTCATATCGGCGGCTGCCTTATTTAAAGATGTCTTGAGTGACTCGAAATTGGGATGAGGCTTTGAGCACGCCTTTTCCTCCAATTACCATATCTTGTAATCTAACGGATTCAAATCTGGACTGGTCTTTGTGTCGGATGAAGTCGATTTCACGCGCCGCCAGCCAGTCTTTTTTTTTTGTTTTTAAAGAACGTTCCCTCCACAATAGGTTTTTCTCCTGTATCGTGGGGGCAGTTTACAAACACAAATTTCACAAGGACAAACATCCAAACTCGGAACAATTACTTGTAGGTCGTACAAATACTTGTTCCGTGCGGGATTCGAACCCGCAACCCCCAAGCGCAGCCACTCATTGCTAAGCCACTACGCCACGGAGCTGTCAAAAGTCTTGTGTGCTCTTCGCTCTATGAGCTGACGCCGAATCTTGTTGGAATACCCAGTGCCTGTAATAACAGGAACATGGTATGAGAAACAGGTTACACAAGGTTCGTCAGGACTGTATTTTGATACACAACTGCATTCGTTTTTAACCTTTCTCACAAAAATGTACCTCTGTTAAGCCCCAATAAGAAACTCCCAACCACACCATGAGCGAGGATGGAAAATGACCCCGTTGGACACGCGGAATACGGTTGCTCGCTTCTTCACTACTGTGTGCGTACACCTTATCATTTTGTTTGTTGTAGCTCTCTTCTACGGTAAAAAATTTTTCATCCGAAAAAAGAATTTCCCGATATTTTTTCCCGCGTACCGCTTCAACAAAGCGCGGCATCTCTTCAGTCTCAGATCCATTAGACGAGCATTCAAACGATGTCCTGTTTTTCTTCGATATGCCCGAAGCCCTAAGTCTTCATTTAACGCCGTGGTTCTGCTTAACCCCATCTGAAGGGCCAACAGTTTCTGCTTACGTTTGGGATTTCTTTGAATTCGCACCTTTACAGCTTTTATCACTGCTGGAGTCCTAACAAATCGAGGGCGACCACTTCTTGACCTGTCATCTACACTAGAGTCTTCATTGTATCGTTTGATGGTACGATAAACGAATCTTTTGGTTATATTCAAATTTTCAGTATATCAAAAAATTTAATTGGCGCGTAATCGCAACTGCAACACGGTCTTTTTTAAGCGCCCACTCCATATGTAAAAATGAGTAAAATTCTAAAAAGTATACAGTTTTATTTTCATGAACAATTCGAATTCAATAAACTTTTTTGTGGCCAGCATTCTAAAAGAAAAGTTTTTACTGTGTGACAATACTTATGACCTGACTAGGTATATACGTTGGTACGTGGGTGTACATGGGCAGTCAGTGAGTAGCACATTATTTTCTAGACTGGGGTGAATCTTTTGCAGATGTTGTTGTACATCTAGTGTATCCATGATATTACTGCTATTAGTAGATTACTACAGTACAATCTACTCAATGACTAACATAGGAATGATCAATTATGTGATTTCTAAATATTAAATTGCATTTTTTCTGTTATACGAGTCATCAATACACTGAATAAGACGCAACACGAAGAATGTGAGATAAGGTTGTTGACGCATAAAGTTGTTATCAATTCTACTGTAGAAATTCTTTAGATTAGAATTATTACTTACTGGTACTATATAAGACCAAGCAACTGCAGTCATGGAGTTAGTGTATGGTCGTTTGACCGCAGTGTATCTATCAATAATACATTTGTGTTACTTCAACGCATCAAAGGCCATAGATGTAAGTGTTTAATCTATTGACACACTTACTTTTCTTTCTGTTATTTTCTTACGTGTGTATGATTTTGAACGACAGGCCTGTTGGTCTAGTGGTTAGTGACCCTGACTGTTATGCCGGAGATCGTGGGTTCGATTCCCACCCAGGACAAATGTTTGTGTGATGAGCACGATCATTTGTTCTGTGTCTGAGTGTAATTTATCTATAATATTTATGTATTTAGAAATATATAAGTATGTTTATCAGTTGTCTAGTACCCATAACACAAGCTCTGCTTAGCTTGGGACTAGATGGCGTTGTGTGATAGTTGTGGAATATTATTATTATTATTATTATTATTTAGTGTTAACAAATTATATTTAAATATTGTGTGTGTGTATATGATTAAGCCGTGGTAGCTCAGATGGTTAGCGCAAGATGTCAATTGTATATGTAATAATTGCGGGTTCGATCCCCGCCGACACCACTTAAATTGTTAATTGCAATTTTAAGTGCTGATTTACCACGTGCTCGGCGGTGAAGGAAAACATCGTGAGGAAACCTACACGTCTGAGAAAATTTCGAAGGCATGTGAAGTTCGCCAACACGCATTGAGACCGCGCCGCGGACATTTCCTAGCCATAAATACAAAGACAATAGCAGAAAGTAAAAAGTTAAAAAATACTTTTTTAACAATGACAGTCATTAGTTGATCATTAGTGAATGTGATTCTGTTTTCTTAAATTACAGGAAGAAAAGAGCAGAAGGAAGAAATGGGATGATGGGAAGTAATGAAGAATGAATTGTTATGTGAAGTTTGTTGGAACAAAAATAAAAATTTTGCAAATATATGATTATTACACACATAACGTTTGTTTAAATTTATGACATTTACCAAATCATTGTATTTTGGACATTTGTATTCTTCAATATTAAAAAATCTATCATTCGTCGTCAACATTTTTAAAAATTGTTTTTCTGTTGAACCAATTTTGTATTATATAGTATACTATAACTAATGTTTTTGGGAAATCAAACAAAATTTATGATTAATTTAAAATTTTATTTTCAAGCAATAACCACTTGTAAAAAACCCACACTTCGTCACAAGAACAGTGTAAAATTTTGTGATTATTTTTTGCAAATATATGATTATTACACACATAACGTTTGTTTAAATTTATGACATTTACCAAATCATTGTATTTTGGACATTTGTATTCTTCAATATTAAAAAATCTATCATTCGTCGTCAACATTTTTAAAAATTGTTTTTCTGTTGAACCAATTTTGTATTATATAGTATACTATAACTAATGTTTTTGGGAAATCAAACAAAATTTATGATTAATTTAAAATTTTATTTTCAAGCAATAACCACTTGTAAAAAACCCACACTTCGTCACAAGAACAATGTAAAATTTTGTGATTATTTTTTGCAAATATATGATTATTACACACATAACGTTTGTTTAAATTTATGACATTTACCAAATCATTGTATTTTGGACATTTGTATTCTTCAATATTAAAAATTCTATCATTCGTCGTCAACATTTTTAAAAATTGTTTTTCTGTTGAACCAATTCTGTATTATATAGTATACTATAACTAATGTTTTTGGGAAATCAAACAAAATTTATGATTAATTTAAAATTTTATTTTCAAGCAATAACCACTTGTAAAAAACCCACACTTCGTCACAAGAACAGTGTAAAATTTTGTGATTATTTTTTGCAAATATATGATTATTACACACATAACGTTTGTTTAAATTTATGACATTTACCAAATCATTGTATTTTGGACATTTGTATTCTTCAATATTAAAAATTCTATCATTCGTCGTCAACATTTTTAAAAATTGTTTTTCTGTTGAACCACCTTTGTATGCGATCACTTCGTCTTTGCACAAATTTCTAATATACCAATTTAATATGGGAATGATGTTCTCTTGTTTGTAGGCACATTTTAATTCTTCGGTCACATCAAAATATGGAATGCCGTGCACGTGTATTTCACAATAACGAACAGTTTTTTTGTCTTTTTGCGACAAATAATTGAAAGGACAACTTGGCCGAAACAAATAATGATCGATAAACGAATCATTTTTATTAGATAGTTTTACGTCTAGAATAGCCATTTCTCTACATTGAAAATGTTTATGAGGATATGTAATGTAAAATCCGTCCATGTCGATATTAAAAAATCTATCATTCGTCGTCAACATTTTTAAAAATTGTTTTTCTGTTGAACCAATTTTGTATTATATAGTATACTATAACTAATGTTTTTGGGAAATCAAACAAAATTTATGATTAATTTAAAATTTTATTTTCAAGCAATAACCACTTGTAAAAAACCCACACTTCGTCACAAGAACAGTGTAAAATTTTGTGATTATTTTTTGCAAATATATGATTATTACACACATAACGTTTGTTTAAATTTATGACATTTACCAAATCATTGTATTTTGGACATTTGTATTCTTCAATATTAAAAATTCTATCATTCGTCGTCAACATTTTTATAAATTGTTTTTCTGTTGAACCACCTTTGTATGCGATCACTTCGTCTTTGCACAAATTTCTAATATACCAATTTAATATGGGAATGATGTTCTCTTGTTTGTAGGCACATTTTAATTCTTCGGTCACATCAAAATATGGAATGCCGTGCACGTGTATTTCACAATATCGAACAGTTTTTTTGTCTTTTTGCGACAAATAATTGAAAGGACAACTTGGCCGAAACAAATAATGATCGATAAACGAATCATTTTTATTAGATAGTTTTACGTCTAGAATAGCCATTTCTCTACATTGAAAATGTTTATGAGGATATGTAATGTAAAATCCGTCCATGTCGATGATGTATCTAATATTTTTTAGATTTTGTGTCATTCTGAACCCAAATGTTAAAAGTATTTACACGTGACTAAAATATGTTTGTTCCAACAAACTTCACATAACAATTCATTCTTCATTACTTCCCATCATCCCATTTCTTCCTTCTGCTCTTTTCTTCCTGTAATTTAAGAAAACAGAATCACATTCACTAATGATCAACTAATGACTGTCATTGTTAAAAAAGTATTTTTTAACTTTTTACTTTCTGCTATTGTCTTTGTATTTATGGCTAGGAAATGTCCGCGGCGCGGTCTCAATGCGTGTTGGCGAACTTCACATGCCTTCGAAATTTTCTCAGACGTGTAGGTTTCCTCACGATGTTTTCCTTCACCGCCGAGCACGTGGTAAATCAGCACTTAAAATTGCAATTAACAATTTAAGTGGTGTCGGCGGGGATCGAACCCGCAATTATTACATATACAATTGACATCTTGCGCTAACCATCTGAGCTACCACGGCTTAATCATATACACACACACAATATTTAAATATAATTTGTTAACACTAAATAATAATAATAATAATAATAATAATAATAATAATAATATTCCACAACTATCACACAACGCCATCTAGTCCCAAGCTAAGCAGAGCTTGTGTTATGGGTACTAGACAACTGATAAACATACTTATATATTTCTAAATACATAAATATTATAGATAAATTACACTCAGACACAGAACAAATGATCGTGCTCATCACACAAACATTTGTCCTGGGTGGGAATCGAACCCACGATCTCCGGCATAACAGTCAGGGTCACTAACCACTAGACCAACAGGCCTGTCGTTCAAAATCATACACACGTAAGAAAATAACAGAAAGAAAAGTAAGTGTGTCAATAGAATAAACACTTAAAATTGCAATTAACAATTTAATTGGTGTTGGCGGGGATCGAACCCGCGTTACGTACTGTAAAATTTACAGCTTGCGCTAACCATCTGAGCTACCACGGCTTAATCATATACACACACAAAATATTTAAATATAATTTGTTAACACTAAATAATAATACACAAAATATTTAAATATAATTTGTTAACACTAAATAATAATAATGATAATAATAATATTCCACAACTATCACACAACGCCATCTAGTCCCAAGCTAAGCAGAGCTTGTGTTATGGGTACTAGACAACTGATAAACATACTTATATATTTCTAAATACATAAATATTATAGATAAATTACACTCAGACACAGAACAAATGATCGTGCTCATCACACAAACATTTAATTTTGTCCTGGGTGGGAATCGAACCCACGATCTCCGGCATAACAGTCAGGGTCACTAACCACTAGTACCAGTAAGTAATAATTCTAATCTAAAGAATTTCTACAGTAGAATTGATAACAACTTTATGCGTCAACAACCTTATCTCACATTCTTCGTGTTGCGTCTTATTCAGTGTATTGATGACTCGTATAACAGAAAAAATGCAATTTAATATTTAGAAATCACATAATTGATCATTCCTATGTTAGTCATTGAGTAGATTGTACTGTAGTAATCTACTAATAGCAGTAATATCATGGATACACTAGATATACAACAACATCTGCAAAAGATTCACCCCAGTCTAGAAAATAATGTGCTACTCACTGACTGCCCATGTACACCCACGTACCAACGTATATACCTAGTCAGGTCATAAGTATTGTCACACAGTAAAAACTTTTCTTTTAGAATGCTGGCCACAAAAAAGTTTATTGAATTCGAATTGTTCATGAAAATAAAACTGTATACTTTTTAGAATTTTACTCATTTCGTCGGTCGAATCACGAAGGGGCGTATCCCACAAATATTCGATTTTTAGTTATCTCCACCATCGTAATCTATAAGGCAAGTTTTATAGCGTCACGAAAGGGCGTAATTTAAAACACACCGGAAACAGATTTACAAACAATTACGAAAAGCCCTATCTGCTATTCATCCCAATTTAAAAATCACGAATAGTCGTATCCACCAGTTACGCCTATTCTTACCTGTTCCCATGCAATTTTTTTTTCACGAAGAGGCGTAACCTATCTAACGTGATTACGCGAGTGAAACAATGACAGGTCAAGACGTGTTAAGCAGTCGAGCGAAGTTAGTTGCAAGTTAATAAGGTGCATTGTTTGTTTACGAATATTAAAATTAATAAAATTCTGTCTTCAAAGTGAATGAATACTTATTTTAAGAGTTACTTTTATTTGTGTTTTATACAAATCACAAGGTTATTTTACAGTAATGTACCTATTGCTTTTAAACGCATAGTTACCTAAAAGATGAATTAATATTTTAGGTTAAAATTTTAGAAAAGTTATTTATTTGTTATTGCAATGTTTTGTTACCTAAACCATAGTTTAAATAATATGCAAGTTACAATGTCAGTGTTTAACTATTCCTAAATGTGACAGTGTGTAATTAATTTTCTTATTTACGGTTAAATTATTCTTTACAGATACCTACTATCTACTTAACTTTCTGTGGGATGGTTTTTCAATGATGGACGTGTTAGTTACATGGAAAGATGGCACTCAAAATGTTGTACACACACGGGAATTATTTCCAATCAGAAAAGGTCAGAAGATAACACTTGGTACAAAGGTGTAAATGTTGTATGAACGAAAATGGTGGTATGGTACAGTAACTGTTGTCGAAGCAAAAGAATACTCTTCGTCTGAAGACGAACCACTTTCAACTTATGTTCCTGCAAACCGTGTGCAAAATTGCTGCGAGTACATTAACTGTCATAATCCTATTTTGACTACTTGTACGGAATGTGCTTGTTTCTTGTGCGCTGAACATTACCAAGAAGACGCTTCCTGCTCTAATCATATTTTAGTTAGCAATAACATATCCACATCAAAAAATCAGGATACCAGCTATGAATTATCATTAACCAATTCAGAAAAAAAAATTTATGATACAGTATGCACTGATGAAAATTATATAGATATACAGAATGAATACCAAAAATGCTGTCAGTTTTCGATTTGTACTGATGAGGTATTTAGTGCATGCCATCGTTGTTCATGTCTCCTTTGTTATGAACATTTTGTCAACAATTGCTCTACCTGCGAAAATCATCTAAACTTTGAAGCTGACTTGACGTTAACAGAAACTTTAAAATTTGATTTTGGGCAAACTGATATGCAGCAGACTTGTGAATATGCCAACTGCACTAACCCTGTACTAACGACATGCTTTGCTTGTTCTTGTTTACTGTGTGATATTCATTTTGCGTCTGTGCTTTATATGCAATCATGTTCTGATCATAAAAAAAATCCAGCCTCGCTTGCTGATTTCGATATTACCGAAATTGAGAATGTTTCAAATGATTCTGATGCAACTATGGTCTTATCTGACACTCGCGACTCACCCAGTATTTTAATGCAGAATACAGTTTTGGAACCACAACAAGACAGTTATTTGGCCCCAGAAGACTTTATAGTAGATGGCGTTTCCCGAGAGGAAGAAAGATCGAAACCTGTTAGAAAAAATAAATACAAAGAAGCCAAGGTTTTGCGACACGCAGGACAAGAATATATTTCGCCATATACAAAAAAAGTAGTTCCTGGAAGGAAGGTTGGTTCATTATGCAATAATTTAGAAAATTGCACAAAGCAAGGCCTGTACTGTTATCGTTTTAATGAACAAATACGCGAAAATATATTTATGGATTTCTATTCATTAGCAGATCTAACTTTGCAAAGAGAATATATAGTGAGATTTGTTGAAAAAAAGCCCGTAGGACGCAAAACTACTGCCACAGAATCTCGTCGGAAGTTTACCAACTGCTTTTACTTACCATTAAATGATGAGAAGCAGAAGGTATGCAAGAAAATGTTCCTCAATACTTTGGGAATTTCAGAAAAGACGTTTCGCACAGCTTTGCAAAAATTAAAGAACACCGGTGTAGTAGAAAAAGACAGAAGAGGAGGAAGGCAAGAGGTCTATCGTGAAAGGGATACTCAGCTGCGATCACTCATTACTGAACATATTAACAGATTTCCGCGTGTTGAGTCTCATTATTGTAGAAAAAGTAGTACAAAAGAATATCTCCACCATGATTTATCTTTGAAAAAAATATATGGTATGTTTTTAAAGGAGTATAACCAACCCGTAAGTATGACACTTTATAGAAATGTATTCAAAGGCATGAATTTATCGTTCCATAAACCAAAAAAAGACCAATGCAGTTTATGCATGACATACAGAGAAGGTACAAGCGAGGTGAAAGAGAAGCTGCAGAATAAATATGATGCACATATTATAGAAAAAGAAGAAGTACGACGAATTAAAAACGAATGCAAGAATCGAGCAATACAAAATATAACCACTTGTTGTGCTTCGTTCGATTTACAGCAAGTCATCTATTTGCCACAATCCAATGAAAGTGCTCTTTTTTATAAAAGACGTTTGGCTAATTATAATTTCACAATTTATGATTTAGCCTCCAAAGACTGTATATGCAACTTATGGAATGAGACAATCAGTAGAAGAGGTGCCTCTGAAATTTCTACTTGTGTTTATTATTTCTTAACAAATTGTGATAGAAAGAGTGTGAAAGAAGTATTCTTATTTTGCGATGGCTGCTCAGGCCAGAATAAAAATTCCGTGATGGCGGCTATGCTCTTATACTTAATAAATAATTGTGAATCTATTGAAGAAATTAGTTTACGATACTTCTGTTCGTTCCATGGGCAAAGCGAGGGCGATTCTGTCCATAGCGCGATAGCATTTGCAATGGCAAAGGCTGGGAACGTCTTTGTTCCATGCCAATTGGAGCCGATCATACGATTGGCACGCAAAAATCCATACGAAGTCAAGGTACTCAATTACAATGATTTTAAGGATTTTAAAAATCTTGCCTTAAAGTTAAGGTTACTTAAATTAAAAAACGATAACCAGACAGCCGCCCTCTTTAAATGGACAGATGTTATGGAGTTAAAAGTCTCACGAAAGTCTCAAAGTAGTCTATTTTTTAAAACGAGTCACAAGGATAAAGAATACAGATCGATATCAATAAAAAGACAAGATGTTAAATGGCTGAAGGAAGAGGTGGGACATTTAAATAAATCTCATTATGAGATATCTAAAGAAAAATATAACGATTTAATTTCTATGTGCAGGGAAGAGACCCCTTTGATAAGATGCCGGGAATATCAAACTTATTATGAAATCCTACCACATCAATAAGATATTGTTCCATTACTTAATATTACAGTCTTTCTTTATTTAATAGTGTTTTAATTTATAGTCTTTTATTTCTTTTATAGTTAAGATAGCCGGACGTAAATGTTATTTTGAAATATTTGCACATGACAAAAGGGCGTAAGTGAATTTTTTTTCAAAAAAAAGGAAATATATCTACAAGTAACTAAAGTAAACTAATAAACTAATTTAATATCAAAAGAGGATTAGTTATCAATCCTAACGACAGTCCTGTAAACTGCGTAGTAGTTTTACATATAAAGTTACGACGGTGCATCACGGTGGACTTTATTGAAAATCGCTCTACTGTAAAATTGACTAAAATCACTTACGCCCCTTCGTCATTCGACCGACGATTTTTACATATGGAGTGGGCGCTTAAAAAAGACCGTGTTGCAGTTGCGATTACGCGCCAATTAAATTTTTTGATATACTGAAAATTTGAATATAACCAAAAGATTCGTTTATCGTACCATCAAACGATACAATGAAGACTCTAGTGTAGATGACAGGTCAAGAAGTGGTCGCCCTCGATTTGTTAGGACTCCAGCAGTGATAAAAGCTGTAAAGGTGCGAATTCAAAGAAATCCCAAACGTAAGCAGAAACTGTTGGCCCTTCAGATGGGGTTAAGCAGAACCACGGCGTTAAATGAAGACTTAGGGCTTCGGGCATATCGAAGAAAAACAGGACAAAAAGAAAAAACAGGACTCGTCTAATGGATCTGAGACTGAAGAGATGCCGCGCTTTGTTGAAGCGGTACGCGGGAAAAAATATCGGGAAATTCTTTTTTCGGATGAAAAATTTTTTACCGTAGAAGAGAGCTACAACAAACAAAATGATAAGGTGTACGCACACAGTAGTGAAGAAGCGAGCAACCGTATTCCGCGTGTCCAACGGGGTCATTTTCCATCCTCGCTCATGGTGTGGTTGGGAGTTTCTTATTGGGGCTTAACAGAGGTACATTTTTGTGAGAAAGGTTAAAAACGAATGCAGTTGTGTATCAAAATACAGTCCTGACGAACCTTGTGTAACCTGTTTCTCATACCATGTTCCTGTTATTACAGGCACTGGGTATTCCAACAAGATTCGGCGTCAGCTCATAGAGCGAAGAGCACACAAGACTTTTGACAGCTCCGTGGCGTAGTGGCTTAGCAATGAGTGGCTGCGCTTGGGGGTTGCGGGTTCGAATCCCACACGGAACAAGTATTTGTACGACCTACAAGTAATTGTTCCGAGTTTGGATGTTTGTCCTTGTGAAATTTGTGTTTGTAAACTGCCCCCACGATACAGGAGAAAAACCTATTGTGGAGGGAACGTTCTTTAAAAACAAAAAAAAAAGACTGGCTGGCGGCGCGTGAAATCGACTTCATCCGACACAAAGACCAGTCCAGATTTGAATCCGTTAGATTACAAGATATGGTAATTGGAGGAAAAGGCGTGCTCAAAGCCTCATCCCAATTTCGAGTCACTCAAGACATCTTTAATTAAGGCAGCCGCCGATATGACATGGACCTCGTTCGTGGTGAGATAGACGACTGGCTGCGCAGATTGAAGGCCTGTATTCAAAATTACGGAGGTCGTTTTGAATAAACTATAGTGTCATAAGAATCTATGTTTTGTTAAGTTCATTTTGGTATATAAATGGTTACATAATGAATAAACTTGTTTCAATTATTTTATATTAAACATGTGATAGAATTTATGACCTGACTAGGTAATATGCAATTTGGATACAGATGATAAACCAGGGTCACATTGGGTAGCTTTATATATCGATACGAATGACGTCGGTCAATATTTTGATTCATTCGGACGGGCACCTGTACGATATCATCTAGAGTTTTTTTAAAAGAAATTGTAAAAGATGGAACTGGAATGTTGATAGGATTCAGAATGAGTGGACTTCAGTTTGTGGCGAATATTGCTTAATGTATTTGCTATATAAGTTTCAGGGATGTTCAATGCATAGTTTTACGAGTATATTTACAGGGAACACATTGTACAACGATATTTTAGTGGATGAGATGTTTCGCTCCTATTTTATAGATAATAAGTAATAAGATTTTGTATTTTATAAATAAAAATTTTAACAAAATTGGGTAATGTGTTTTATTGATGATTCAGATTACCGTTGTAGATAGGAACCAAGGAGTATAATACAATAGCATAAGCCGACCCACACGCCGACGAATAATAGATAATGACGGTAGTCAATCAACAATAGATAAGTAGATAAGGACAATGGAGCGCTAATGACGGTTGAGGCTCGAAGCGGATATCAATTAGATAAGAGTTAATTGATCTGCACATCTCCGGAACCGTGCATCCTACGCAAAAATGGACCGCAGATTCGTGATCAGAGCATGCCAAAACCTTTTTTTTTTTTTTTTTTTTTTTTTTTTTTTTTTTTTTTTTTTTTTTTTTTTAGGATCGTGAGTCGACGAACGCCGTACTTGTACCACTTCTGACTCAGTGAGCCAGAACTGGTACATCGTAACTACTCATGTCGAATTTGACAGATAATTAGTTTTATCCGTCCGCTGAACGAATATGGTTGTGTATACGCTTAAACAACGCTGGGAAATATTGCGACATTACTTTGAAAATCATGGTAATGTTGCAGAATGTGTGCGAAAACTGCGTACGGATTTTGGAAGAAATGAAGCACCGTCAGCTCCGTATGTTCGTTACCTTGTGAAAAAGTGAAAGAAACTGGCATCCTCATCGATAAACCAACGCGTGAAAAGCCAAAAACAGTGCGTACACCCGAGAATATTGCTGTGTGGCCGAAAGTGTGCGTGAAACGCCATCGACATCAGTTCACCGTCGTTCTCAACAATTGGACATTTCGGAGACATCATTGAGACGAATTTTGCGTAAAGACCTTGGTATGACGCCGTACAAAATCCAATTGGTTCAGGAGTTGAAGCCAACTGACCATCCGATGCGTTTTCGCTTCGCTAAGTGGGCCTGCGATCGACTTGCAGAAGATGCGGATTTTGCCAAAAAAATCATCTTTTCAGATGAAGCTCATTTCGAACTTGGCGGGTATGTAAACAAGCAGAATTGTCGCATTTGGGGCACAGAAAATCCGCACGCATTCATCGAAAAGCCGGTGCACCCAAAACGAGTCACTGTTTGGTGCGGATTTTGGTCCAGAAGCATGATTGGGCCATTTTTCTTCGAAAATGAGCAAGGTGTGGTCGTTACAGTCAATGGCGATCGTTATCGGGCCATGTTGAACGAATTTTTGTTCACAGAAATTGAAGAGGAGGATATTGGCAACATTTGGTTTCAACAGGACGGCGCAACGTGCCACACAGCTGACGCTACACTTGATGTTTTGCGCCCTGTTTTTGAAAATCACATTATCAGCCGCAGAGCTGATGTCGTTTGGCCACCTCGGAGCTGCGTTTTGACACCGTTGGACTATTATTTGTGGGGTGCCGTCAAAGATAAGTGTTACGCCGACAAGCCAGAGACAATTGACGCTTTAAAGGACAATATTCGTGAAGCCATTGGTGAAATACAGCTGCACACAATCGATAATGTACTCAAAAATTGGACCGATCGTGTAGGCTACTGCATGGCCAGCCGAGGCAGCCATTTGAATGAAATTATTTTCCATCATTAACCGGAAGGATTGTACTTTCAAATAAAAAAAGAAATTGGAAAAAATATTTAGTAGTTTTTTTAATAGCATTTTTAAAAAAAAAGTTATTTGGCGGACCCACTACTAGTCGCATTTTTAATAATTATTACCGGGTGCCAACTTCATGGACCTCAGGCCGCCGTGGCCGAAATTCGGTCTGGAGGACATTATTATTATTATATGTCGGCACGTCTATAAAATACTGGTTAGATCGAGAGTAAAAAGGCTTTACTCTAGCGAAGTGTCGTATCGTTGGTAACGAGGTAGCTGTTGTTATTTACATAATTTTTAAGAAATACATCATCGGAAAGCTTACCATATTATATTTGCGACGAATTGCTAATTGTCTGCTTATAGTATTGTTACGAGCTTGAGGTTCGTGACAATAAAAATTGCCGATAAAATTACCTAAATTAACACTTTAATTTACTTTACACAAATTAAAACTTAAAACACTAATAATTAAACACACTAATTCACTTTATTCCGCTCCGAAGCTTCGCTTGTGTCGCCAACTCCAATACTTCCCCGATCGCATCTTGCAGCGCCTACGTATACAAATTAGCAATGAAGCATCCGGAATATTCAAGTAAATGCGCGCAAAGCGACGAGTGTTCGAGTGTAGATTTTCTAGAAACTTAGTACTTCGGATGGCGCTGTCGGTTGAAAGATTTGTGATGTCATTTTCTGCAAAGCTCCCCTCGCTCTCGTTCCTGACACTAGATGGCGCTAGTGTATGGCGTTGACTTATTCACGCAACACTGCCCCCTCCTAAGACATGCTCGTCCCGAGCATTATCGGTCCCATAATAACGCGCCAAGCGATCCACATGGACGATCTTAGGAGTCCCTCTTGCGCCTTTCTTTATCCGGTAGGTCACATCGTTGATCCTGGTTACAATCCAGTACGGGCCGTCCCATTTAGCTTGAAGCCCCCATGAAGCTTAGGAGATTTCCCTTTGCTGCGGACTGGATAGTGCAACCACACTAATGAACCTTCGTTGAACCCTTTATTGTTCATTTTGCGGTCGTACCGGGTTTTCATTTTCTCAGACATTTGCTGGCCCGATTGTCTGACGTGCTCATAAATGTCATTCATTTTGTTCCGCAAGTCATTTGCATAATCGGTTATACTGCGTGGGGCATCAGGTGGTATCCCGGTGATCAGGTCTGCAGGCAGCCGTAATTCTCTTCCAAAGTTTGCGAAAGCTGGTGTCACTGCTGTACTTTCGTGAACAGAACTTCGATATGACAACAAAACCGGTTGTATGTGCTTGTCCCAATCTCGTTGCCGATTGTCTACAACTTTTGCTAGGTACCTCTCCAATGTCTGATTAAATCGTTCCACCATTCCATCAGATTGCGGGTGATAAGAAGTCGTTCTTGTTTTATGAGTACCCATAACTCGGCAAGTTTCCTGGAATATTTGAGACTCAAAATTCCTTCCTTGATCGCTGTGAATCTCTAAAGGTACTCCAAAACGACAGAAGACTTCATGAACTAGTTTATCTGCAACTGTTGAAGCTTCTTGATTTGGAATGGCGAAAACTTCTGGCCACTTTGTGAAGTAATCCATCACAACCATGAAATACTTGTTACCGCTTTCACTCTCCGGAAACGGCCCCGCCAGGTCAATGGCTATTCTCTCCCATGGTGCACCAACATTGTACAACTACAATGCACCTCTACTACGAGTCTGAGGTCCCTTTACAGCCGCACAACTTGTACATTTGCGACACCAGTCCTCGACATCGTTTCGACAGTGGACCCAATAAAACCGTTCTCGGATCTTCAGTAGAGTTCGTTTAACTCCCAGATGGCCTCCGGAACAATCATTATAGTACAGCTGTAGAACATCCGGTACTTTAGCTTTAGGGACAACCATTTGCAAATGACAGCTGTCTCCCCTAACATTTTCCCATTTACGGCACAGAACTTCATCCTGAAGCAGTAAGCTGTCCCACTGGGCCCAATAGCTTTTAGTGATCGAACTCATTGCTGAGACGTCGCTCCACTTAGGCTTGGGAGCACTGGCCTTTATCCATTCCAGAATCGGCTTGATGTCCGGATCTTCCCGCTGTGCATGTTGTAAGCTGTCCTTCCATTCGTTGCTGAGGTGGTCCGTCCTGAGCATCCTCACGGATACCTCTTCCTTACTCTCTTGCCTAGTACAATGGTTGCAATCTTCAGGACAAGGTCTTCTTGACAATGCATCTGCGTTGCCGTGAGATTTTCCGCTGCGATGTTCGATCTCAAAGTCGTATTCCTGCAGTAGTTCAATCCACCTCGCAACTTGTCCTTCTGGATTTTTAAACTGCAATAGCCATTTTAGTGCAGCATGGTCAGTTCGTAAGTGAAATTTTCGCCCCAGAAGATATTTGCTAAAATGCTGCAACGACTTTACCACAGCTAGCAATTCGCGTCTTGTGACGCAATAGTTCCTTTCCGGTTTTGACAACGACTTGCTGAAGTACGCTATCACGACCTCTTGGTCACCATTCCGTTGAGATAACACACCGCCAAGTCCTATATCACTTGCGTCTGTGTCAACTATAAATTCTTTGCTTAGATCAGGGTATCCCAAAATAGGTGTTTTGCACAGACGGTCCTTGAGCTCCAGGAATGCGATATTGCAACTTCCATCCCAGCAGAAATGTCGCTTCTCCTCGGTTAGCTTGTGCAGAGATTGGGCTATATCTGCAAAGTTCTTCACAAATCGCCGGTAATAGGAGCACAAACCCAAAAATGCTCTAACCTGCGTCTTGTCTTTTGGAACCGGCCAATCCTTGACAGCGGCGATTTTCTCTGGATCTGTGCGGATACCTTCTTCCAATACTATATACCCCAAAAAGTTAACTTGCCGTTGGAATTGAACATTTCTTCGGGCTCAACTTGAGGTTGGCACTCTGAATCTTCATGAGCACGAGTTCCAGGTTTTGAAGGTGTTCCTCAAACGTACGGCCTACGATGATGATGTCATCCAAGTAGACCAGACAGGCATCGCCAATTAGCCCGGTAAGTACAAGTTCCATCAGCCTTTCAAACGTTGCTGGAGCATTGCACAACCCAAACGGCATTACTTTAAATTGCCACAGAGCCTTTCCCGTCGAGAACGCAGTTTTCTCCTTGTCCTTAGGGTCAATTTCAACTTGCCAGTAGTCACTTTTTAGATCCAGCGTGCTAAACCACTTTACTCCTGTAAGCATGTCCAGCGTGTCATCAATTCTTGGCAAGGGATAGGTGTCCTTCTTCGTAACGTCGTTCAGACGGCGGTAGTCAACACAAAACTGCATACTGCCATCCTTCTTCTTCACCAGCACCACTGGTGAACACCATGGACTAGAGGAAGATTCAATAACACCATCCTTCACCATTCCTTCAATCATGGTTTCCACTTCCTTTTCACGTGCTACCGGCAATCTTCTTGGCCGCTGACGGATAGGCAATTCTTCTCCTGTGTTTATTTTGTGTTGAACTAAGCCAGTCTTTCCTATGTCAGCATCGTTTGATGAGAATACATCGGCGTACTTGAGTAACAACTTCTTCGCCTTGACCTATTCGTTCGGGGAGAGAACACTGCGACAGTCTTCCAAAAGTGTGGTCACTCTCGTTTCTGCATCCTTGCTGGGGGTCCCACTCGATATATATTGGCACCGACGTAACCAATCCACTTCCTCACAAGTACCAATCAGTGTGCCTTTTTCTATAATCTGTTCCCGGTCGCAAAGGTTCAGCACACGTACTCCTGAGATGTCAGTGGTCCTGACCAAGGTTCGAGCTACTTTCCATGGAACGTCATTGTTTACCCTTTCCACAAGTACACAACGGTGAGCTTGCCCAGCGTTTCGAGGAAGAATAACGGGAACAATCGTTTCCGATCTCGGCGGAAGAACAATCTTCTTAATGCTGTACACGTTCCCTGGTAACGCACCTTCCATAAAAAAATCCTCCTGTCCACATTTCAAAACACCTTGCTTAACGTCGATTTCACAACAATTATTCCTCATAAAGTTTAGGCCTAGAATGCAGTCGTCCATTATATCAGCCACGATGACACTATGCAGGTAGATCACGTTGCCTAGCTTCAACTCCATCTCCTTCTCTCCACGGCCGGGTATACGCTGACCGGTGGCTGTTACCAAATTAATGCGTTCTCGGTTGTATGCGGAGTCCCCAAGGAACTGACTTATAAGTTGGGAACTAACAACCGCACGAGAGGCTCCAGTGTCTTTTACACGGCACGGTGTGTCGGTTTACACGGCATTCCGTTGACCTCGCACTTGATGATTAGACTGTTCCCATCATGGGTTTGTGAGATCGAGATCCTTGGGGCTCTTTATCATCAGCCAGCACCCGCCCCGCAGTTCTGGCTTTTACTCGTTTCCCTGCTGCTGCTGGGCGGTGCTGTCGGCCGCACTACCCTCCTGAGATCGTTCACCTTCCCTTTCTAGGGTTCACTTAGGGCAGCTGGATCGAAGATGGCCCTTTTCCCCACAGCCATAGCACCTGGGGCTGTATCCTTAGTTGCGGTCACGAACTGTAGCTGCTGCAACCTCCCTGACGCGATGGGAACGATGATCCTGCCGCACGGCTTCCACTTCCAGTGCATGGGCCAAGGCGTCCTTAAGCGTCTCGTGGTGCCCGAGCCTCACAGCAGCTCTGACTTCCAGGTCGCGGATGCCGTCGATGAATGTCTGCACCAGGTTCCCTTCAATGAGCGCAGGTACAGACCGGTATGCTTTTCGCACCAGCTTCTCCACTTCTAGAGCCCACTGCTGCAGGTTTTCGTTGATGCGCTGCACACGATCTTTAAGCTGCGCACGAAAGACGTGTTCCAGGTGAGCGTCGCCATATCTCGGCTCCAATGCCTCAAGGAGTTGCTCATAAGTCACTTCCTCACCGAGAGCTTCCAGAACTGTTAAGGCCTGGTCGCGCAGGCCTAGTGTGAGAGCAGTCATGGCCTGACTTTTATTCCAGCCGTTCGCCTTCATAACAGCCTCGAACTGGATTTTGTAGGCTGACCAGGAAGAAGTCCCGTCGAACGGTGGCACCTTGAACCCACGTAGCGAAGGAGTTGTAGCTACTACGGGAGCTGTAGCTCCATCTCCAAGTTTGAGTTCGTCCAGTGATTTCTTCATGTCAGCCATTACGTTGTTAACCCGATTGTTTACTTGGTCGATTCGGGTTTCAGCTTTCTCGATTCGGGTTTCAGCTTTCGCGATTTGGGTTTCAGCTTCTGACAGGCGGTTGTCATGCTGAGCAACCCTATCCTTCACCTCCTTGATCTCCTTCCCGAAGGTAGCGTGAAGGTCCTTCATGAGGAGCATCTGCTCTTCCAACCGACGGGCCTGTTCCTCTTGTCCGCCCCGCAGCTGCTCTTCCAATCGGCGTGCCTGTTTCGCCTGCTGGCGAGCCTGTTCCTCCTGTCGGCGAGCCTGTTCCTCCTGTCGGCGAGCCTGTTCCTCCTGTCGGCGAGCCTTCCCCTCCTGTCGGTGAGCCTGCTCCTGCAGCACCACCATCAGAGCACCTAAGTCAGGTGCTGCAGATGTAGGAGCTACCGACGGGCCTGCAGCCGGTGGCTGGCCCTCCGACGTCTGCAGCGTTGCACCACCAAATCTTCGTTGGTCCGTCTCCTGCTGGCGTTGACTTCGGGTACGGACACCCTCCGTTTCCTCCTAGGTAAAATCGGTATGATTTTATCCCACTTTTGACACCAATTGTTACGAGCTTGAGGTTCGTGACAATAAAAATTGCCGATAAAATTACCTAAATTAACACTTTAATTTACTTTACACAAATTAAAACTTAAAACACTTATAATTAAACACACTAATTCACTTTATTCCGCTCCGAAGCTTCGCTTGTGTCGCCAACTCCAATACTTCCCCGATCGCATCTTGCAGCGCCTATATATACAAATTAGCAATGAAGCATCCGGAATATTCAAGTAAATGCGCGCAAAGCGACGAGTGTTCGAGTATAGATTTTTTAGAAACTTAGTTCTTCGGATGGCGCTGTCGGTTGAAAGATTTGTGATGTCATTTTCTGCAAAGCTCCCCTCGCTCTCGTTCCTGACACTAGATGGCGCTAGTGTATGGCGTTGACTTATTCACGCAACACTATTTTCTTGTATTTTATGTCGTAACGCATGCATATTTGCGCCATCCATCATGAGTGCATCTGAAGATCGTAGATTACTGTATATATACTAGAGATGATCGTTATTCGCCTACATCAGCAGTGGTATAAAGTTCCTGTTGTCGCCCACATATATCTTCGAACAGTGTGATGAAGTACCTAAGTAATATGTAAGTCAATGGTGATGAAGGCTTGGATCGAAGTATGCTGTCGGCGTGTGACGCCGCGGGTGGATTATTTACATCTGCTTCCGACCGACATTTTATACGTGGAGAAAGTAGGTATACATTTGTAGCGGTACGAACGATTAAAAAGGTTATGGCCCTTGGATATTTAATTTTGTGATCATAAGTAAAGTTTCCTTTGAATTGATCTAGTTGTAGTAGAATTAAACAAGTTGCCGCAGGTATTTCCAAGCGTTCATACTCTAAGTCACTTGTTATTACTATTAAGTAACATCGCACCAATGATTTCAAAAGGAAGGATAGGCCCATCTAAATATTTTACTCATAACTTTTTCATACAAGAAAAAGTAGCGTGTCTGTCATAATACAAACGTCATATCAAAACACGATGTAACCAGGGTCGGATTTCGTAGTATAATTATCCTAATTATACCATTATTTCATAGTTTGTAGTATATAGTATCGTAATAATACAAAGCGAAAGTATCAAAATTTTACCTCAACGTCGTCTTGTATTATTATTGGGTCCTTTAACATTTTAATACTAACCCTACCATATCGAGAATTTTTGTATTGTACATCAGTGCCGCGTTTTTTTAATAAAATTAGAATTAGCTCCCTTTCTGGTCAATCGATGCTCGATCGATGCATTTATGTTGCATCCTTGATACAACTATACTGAGGCTACCACGATAAAAACTTTATGCTCCAGAAGCAATCGGTTTGAAAACAGAATTTAAAAATATTTTATGAATCAGATTTTTAGATTCAATTAAGCAGATATGGTTTCTTTTGTACTCTTTTCGTTTTACCCTTAATTGAATATTAAATATATTAGGTACCAATATTCAAAATTTAACTTACACTAAGTCTTTTAGACAAAAATTACAGAAATAAAAATAAAACCATCAAAAAACGAAACGTATTGTTGTGTGAATAAGTCAACTAGCGCCATCTAGTGTCAGGAACGAGAGCGAGGGGAGCTTTGCAGAGAGTGACATCACAGATCTCTCAACCGACAGCACCATCCGAAGAACTAAGTTTCTAGAGAATCTATACTCGAGCTCTCGGTACCTTGCGCGTGTTTACTTGAACATTCCGGATATTTTGCTAATTTAAATAAATAGGTGGCGCAAGATGCGATCGAGACAGAGTTGAACTCAGCGACACAAGCGAAGCTTCGGAGCGGAATTAAGTGAATTAGTGTGTTTAATTATTAGTGTTTTTAACTTTAATTTGTATAAAGTAAATTAAAGTGTTAATTTAGGTAATTCTATCGGCAATTTTTATTGTCACGAACCTCAAGCTCGTAACAATTGGTGTCAGAAGTGGGATAAAATAATGCCGATTTTACCTAAGGAGGAAACGGAGGGTGTTCGTACCCGAAGTCAACGCCAGCAGGAGACGGACCAGAGGAGATTTGGAGGTGCAACGCCGCAGATGTCTGAGGGCCAGCCGCCGGCCACGGAAGCCAGTCCGTCAGCAGCTTCTACGTCTGTGGCACCTGACTTAGGTGCTCTGATGGTGATGCTGCAGCAGCTGCGGGGCGGACAGGAGAACAGGTCCGCCGACAGGAGGAGTAGGCCCGCCGACAGGAGGAACAGGCCCGTCTGTTGAAAGAGCAGCAGGAGGAACAGGCTCGCCGACAGGAGGAACAGGCTCGCCGACAGGAGGAACAAGCTCGCCGACAGGAGAAACAGGTCCGTCGGTTGGAAGAGCAGCTGCGGGGCGGACAAGAGGAATAGGCCCGTCGGTTGGAAGAGCAGATGCTTCTTATGAAGGACCTTCACGCTACTTTCGGGAAAGAGATAAGGGAGGTGAAGGATAAGGTTGCTCAACATGATAACCGCCTGTCGGAAGCTGAGACCCAAATCAACCAAGTTAAGAAAACGCTGGATGAACTCAAACTTGGAGATGGAATTGCAGCCCCCGCAGTAGCTACTACACCTTCGCTACGTGGGTTCAAGGTACCACCGTTCGACGGGACTTCTTCCTGGTCGGCCTACAAAATCCAGTTCGAGGCCGTCATGGAGGCAAACGGCTGGAATAAAAGCCAGGCCATGACTGCACTCACCTTAGGCCTGCGCGACCATGCCTTAACCGTGTTGCAGCAGCTATAGTTCGCGACCGCAACAAAGGATACAGCCCTAGGTGCTATGGCTGTGGGGAAAAGGGCCATCTTCGATCCAGCTGCCCTAAGCGAACCCTAGAAAGGGAAGGTGAACGATCCCAGGAGGGTAGTGCGGCCAACAGCACCGCCCAGCAGCAGCAGGGAAACGAGTAAAAGCCAGAACTGCGGGGCGGGTGCTGGCTGATGTTAAAAGAGCCCCAAGGATCTCGATCTCACAAACCCATGATGGGAACAGTCTAATCATAATGGACGAGGTCAACGGAATGCCGTGTAAACTGACCATAGACACTGGAGCCTCTCGTACGGTTGTTAGTTCCCAACTTATAAGTCAGTTCCTTGGGGACTCCGCATACAACCGGGAACGCATTAATTTGATAACAGCCACCGGTCAGCGTATACCCGTCCGTGGAGAGAAGGAGATGAAGTTGAAGCTAGGCAACGTGATCTACCTGCATAATGTCATCGTGGCTGATATAATGGACGACTGCATCCTAGGCCTAGACTTTATGAGGAATAATTGTTGTGAGATCGACGTTAAGCAAGATGTTTTGAAATGTGGACAGGAAGAACTTTTTATGGAAGGTGCGTTACCAGGGAACGTGTACAGCATTAAGAAGATCGTTCTTCCGCCGAGATCGGAAACGATTGTTCCGGTTAGTCTTCCCCGAAACGCTGGGCAAGCTCACCGTTGTGTACTTGTGGAAAGGGTAAACAATGACCTTCCATGGAAAGTAGCTCGAACCCTGGTCAGGACCACTGACATCTCAGGAGTACGTGTGCTGAACCCTTGCGACCGGGACCAGATTATAGAAAAAGGCACACTAATTGGTACTTGTGAGGAAGTGGATTGGTTACGTCGGTGCTAATATATATCGAGTGGGACCCCCAGCAAGGATGCAGAAACGAGAGTGACCACACTTTTGGAAGACTGTCGCAGTGTTCTCTCCCCAAACGAATTGGTCAAGGCGAAGAAGTTGTTACTCAAGTACGCCGATGTATTCTCATCAAACGATGCTGACATAGGAAAGACTGGTTTAGTTCAACACAAAATAAACACAGGTGAGGAATTGCCTATCCGTCAGCGGCCAAGAAGATTGCCGGTAGCACGTGAAAAGGAAGTGGAAACCATGATTGAAGGAATGGTGAAGGATGGTGTTATTGAACCTTCCTCTAGTCCATGGTGTTCACCAGTGGTGCTGGTGAAAAAGAAGGATGGCAGCATGCGGTTCTGTGTTGATTACCGCCGTCTGAACGACGTTACAAAGAAGGACAGCTATCCCTTGCCAAGAATTGATGACACGCTGGACATGCTTACAGGAGTAAAATGGTTTAGCACGCTGGATCTAAAAAGTGGCTACTGGCAAGTTGAAATTGACCCTAAGGACAAGGAGAAAACTGCGTTCTCGACGGGAAAGGGTCTGTGGCAATTCAAAGTAATGCCGTTTGGGTTGTGCAATGCTCCAGCAACGTTTGAAAGGCTGATGGAACTTGTACTTACCGGGCTAATTGGCGATGCCTGTCTGGTCTACTTGGATGACATCATCATCGTGGGCCGTACGTTTGAGGAACACCTTCAAAACCTGGAACGCGTGCTTATGAAGATTCAGAGTGCCAACCTCAAGTTGAGCCCGAAGAAATGTTCACTATTCCAACGGCAAGTTAACTTTTGGGGTTTGTAGTATCGGAAGAAGGTATCCGCACAGATCCAGAGAAAATCGCCGCTGTCAAGGATTGGCCGATTCCAAAAGACAAGACGCAGGTTAGAGCATTTTTGGGTTTGTGCTCCTATTACCGGCGATTCGTGAAGAACTTTGCAGATATAGCCAAACCTCTGCACAAGCTAACCGAGGAGAAGCGACATTTCTGCTGGGATGAAAGTTGCAATATCGCATTCCAGGAGCTCAAGGACCGTCTGTGCAAAACACCTATTTTGGGATACCCTGATGCAAGCAAAGAATTTATAGTTGACACAGACGCAAGTGATATAGGACTTGGCGGTGTGCTGTCTCAACGGAATGGTGACCAAGAGGTCGTGATAGCGTACTTCAGCAAGTCGTTGTCAAAACCGGAAAGGAACTATTGTGTCACAAGACGCGAATTGCTCGCTGTGGTAAAGTCGTTGCAGCATTTTAGCAAATATCTTCTGGGACGAAAGTTTCACTTACGAACTGACCATGCTGCACTAAAATGGCTATTGCAGTTTAAAAACCCAGAAGGACAAGTTGCGAGGTGGATCGAACTACTACAGGAATACGACTTTGAGATCGAACATCGGAGCGGGAAGTCTCATGGCAACGCAGATGCATTGTCAAGAAGACCTTGTCCTGACTATTGCAAACATTGTACTAGGCAAGAGAGTAAGGAAGTGGTATCCGTGAGGATGCTCAGGGCAGACCACCTCAGCAACGAGTGGAAGGACAGCTTACTACATGCACAGCAGGAAGATCCGGACATCAAGCCGATTCTGGAATGGATAAAGGCCAGTGCTCCCAAGCCCAAGTGGAGTGACGTCTCAGCGATGAGTTCGACCACTAAAAGCTATTGGGCCCAGTGGGACAGCTTGCTGCTTCAGGATGGAGTTCTGTGTCGTAAATGGGAAAACGTTCGGGGAGACAGCTGTCATTTGCAAATGGTTGTCCCTAAAGCTAAAGTACCGGATGTTCTACAGCTGTACCATAATTATTGTTCAGGAGGCCATCTGGGAGTTAAACGAACTCTACTGAAGATCCGAGAACGGTTTTACTGGGTCCACTGTTGAAACGATGTCGAGGACTGGTGTCGCAAATGTACAAGTTGTGCGGCTGTAAAGGGACCTCAGACTCGTAGTAGAGGTGCATTGAAGTTGTACAATGTGGGTGCACCATGGGAGAGAATAGCCATTGACGTGGCGGGGCCGTTTCCGGAGAGTGAAAGCGGTAACAAGTATTTCATGGTTGTGATGGATTACTTCACTAAGTGGCCAGAAGTCTTCGCCATTCCAAATCAAGAAGCTTCAACAGTTGCAGATAAACTAGTTCATGAAGTCTTCTGTCGTTTTGGAGTACCTTTAGAGATTCACAGCGATCAAGGAAGGAATTTTGAGTCTCAAATATTCCAGGAAACTTGCCGAGTTATGGGTACTCATAAAACAAGAACAACTTCTTATCACCCGCAATCTGATGGAATGGTGGAACGATTTAATCAGACATTGGAGAGGTACCTAGCAAAAGTTGTAGACAATCGGCAACGAGATTGGGACAAGCACATACAACCGTTTTTGTTGTCATATCGGAGTTCTATTCACGAAAGTACAGCAGTGACACCAGCTTTCGCAAACTTTGGAAGAGAATTACGGCTGCCTGAAGACCTGATCACTTGGATACCACCTGATGCCCCACGCAGTATAACCGATTATGCATATGACTTGCGGAACAAAATGAATGACATTTATGAGCACGTCAGACAATCGGGCCAGCAAATGTCTGAGAAAATGAAAACCCGGTATGACCGCAAAATGAACAATAAAGGGTTCAACGAAGGTTCATTAGTGTGGTTGCACAATCCAGTCCGCAGCAAAGGGAAATCTCCTAAGCTTCAAGCTAAATGGGACGGCCCGTACCGGATTGTAACCAGGATCAACGATGTGACCTACCGGATACAGAAAGGCGCAAGAGGGACTCCTAAGATCGTCCATGTGGATCGCTTGGCGCGTTATTATGGGACCGATAATGCTCGGGACGAGCATGTCTTAGGAGGGGGCAGTGTTGTGTGAATAAGTCAACTAGCGCCATCTAGTGTCAGGAACGAGAGCGAGGGGAGCTTTGCAGAGAGTGACATCACAGATCTCTCAACCGACAGCGCCATCCGAAGAACTAAGTTTCTAGAGAATCTATACTCGAGCTCTCGGTACCTTGCGCGTGTTTACTTGAACATTCCGGATGTTTTGCTAATTTAAATAAATAGGTGGCGCAAGATGCGATCGAGACAGAGTTGAACTCAGCGACACAAGCGAAGCTTCGGAGCGGAATTAAGTGAATTAGTGTGTTTAATTATTAGTGTTTTTAACTTTAATTTGTATAAAGTAAATTAAAGTGTTAATTTAGGTAATTCTATCGGCAATTTTTATTGTCACGAACCTCAAGCTCGTAACAGTATTGATAAACTAGACGCGTGACGCCAAAATCCCGGCACATGGAAAAAAAACATGAAACGCTAAAGGTGATAATATTTTTTTAAATAGTATTTTTTTAATTTCCATGTACAATATTTTTGAGGGTCTGAAGCCAACCCTGGCCTAATGTTGGTAACGTAACTAAACTAACTGTAAAATAAAACTTTAAAAATGCGTTAATATAATTTAATTTAATTGTAACAAAATTAATATAAGGTTATTTACCGATGATTCGATATCCCATGTTTTTTTTAAATCTTTGTATCGTAATTTTTGCATTCTTTTACCTTTTACCACGCAAATATAAAATTTATGACAGACAAATCTGTCGTGCGCACGCACCACTGTCGACCGATTCGCGTTGGCCCTAAATTGTAATTTTAGGGCCAGCGCACTGGTCCGTCTTAGCTGTTCGGTCGGCCCGAGTAATATAATAAGTCAATGCATCGCACGCATTGGTGCGTAGTTCTAACTAAGGTACCTGCGGGTAATTAGGCCTAGCTAAGGGACATTTGAATATAACGTGAAAAATATCCAATTTGGTCTACATATTTTAATAAAAATCGTTGGATTAGTACAGTTTCTAAAAAGCGTGAACGAAAAATTGTAACATTTGCCATAAAGAAAAACACAATTATACATTTCTAAAAACTTTGCTAGTAAGCCTTATTTTACTATGGTTGGATAATATGGTCTACTGTTTTAACGAACTCAAATTATAAAAATATACGTAATATATTTAATATTTGTGATCAATGATTACAAAAATGCAGCAATTACGACTTCAAGTTCTAAAAAAAAAATCTTCCTCGTCTAAAAGCACTTAGTCAAGTCATTATTATGATCATAATAAACTGACAAACAACGCACTTTATTCATCAGTGCTTCTGTTGTGTCTAGAGTAATCGAGTTAGATGAGTGTTAAGTTGAGTTGAGAGTTGGATTCATTGTTGGGTTAAGTGTTCTCTCAACTGAATTTTCGTCCCAGCGGCCAGTCTCCACGGAGACTAGCCTATCTGCACAGTACAGAATTATAGTGTCTGAATGTGCAAGCACAGGTGCACTCTCTATTCCCTCACAATCATCAAATCGCAATCCAACACGGTCCGAGAGAGCTTAGGCGCAGCACCAATAATTGACACATAATTTAATAGCTTCTAATGTCAAAGCCTTAATTCTTCGACACAATTTATCTTTGCATTGATTGTAGGTACAGCTGAAACCAGGTCGTTTTCTGACTACGATATTAGTTTAGTAATAAAAGCGTACGATTTATTTGCATTTACAATATTTTGTAATTAAAGTGATATAAAATACATAATAAAACAAAAAAAAACTACACACGGAGAGGGAGTATAATAAGGCCGATGGTAAAATTTAGTAGGCCTTAATAACCGCCGACCACATATTTAAGAAAAACCAAATTTTAAAAAAAATACGACAATACATTATTCAAATCAACAAAGAATTTATTCACACAGATAAAGATTGTGATTTTTAATAGCTAAGTGTAATATAACAAATTCAAATTCAAATTCAAATTCTTTATTTGCAACTAAATAGGTACAAAATGTTTTCTTATTGATAAACTTATTTAGCTGTTTTCAACAGCATGCAAATATTCAAAAGTTTTTATAATAAAATCAATTATTAAATTTCATCTATATAAACAAACTAAAACTTCATTTTACAATCTTTATAAATAAATAAATTCATATATATAAATTAATTAATTAATGCATCGATTTTTAATTAATGATAAAACTACTTAGTCACTACAATTCAAAAACTCTCTTACTCTATAAAATGCTTTATCTACTAGCCATCGTCGAAGTGACATTTTAAACTTATTATAAGGTAATTGCTTAATATGTGAGGGTATTTTGTTCTATATCGTGTTACACATTGCATAGCTATTTTTTTGAAAGCGCTTACTTTTTGGAATTGTGTCAAGTACTAATTTATGTGGGTTCCGTAAATTTATTTTTGTTGCATCTTTAGTTTGTAAGAAAAAGTGCTTGTTTTGCATTACAAATTTGCCTACCTCAAATATATAGAGGCAGGGAAAATGAAGTATGTTTAAACTCTTACTGTCTTATTAATAAAAATTGCTTATTCCAAGCTTAATTCGTTACACTTGGACTAGCTAATCTCAGAGTAACTGACTATTTACTTCGTTATTACAATGTTATTAATAAACATGGAGTAACCTTGGACTAACTATACATTCCTTACGCCGGGATTAACGCTTGCGCTATGGCAACCCACTTATTTTAAAAGTAAAAAGAGTGAGTCCGTGAATGATTAGTGAATGAAATAAATGCTTGATGATGACATTAATGACAGTGACGGGCAATATTTTGAGTTTGACAAGAGATACTATAAGTGTTACGTCGTTACGTTTTGTGCCTTGTTCCTCGTGTTGTTTCCGGACTCGGTGGAAAAACTAAGTTCTAAATATAATCATTTTTAATATTATTTGTAACGAAATTTTAGAATTAAGAAAAGAGCGTGAAGGGCAAAATTAATTAAATAACCATTTTTGTTTTGTTTTTTGGGGATAAATAAAATCTTTTGTACATGTAATTTTTGTATATTTATTTAAAAAATATCGTTAATAAATGCTGCCCGAACAGAATTTCCTCTAACGGAGTATTTACTAATTGTGAGACTAGTACATTTTCATCACCTCCTTATACTACATCCTCAAGCAGATCTTGCTTTTGCATTGCAATGTATATAGTTTTGTACGATCTTACGTACAACACGTACGAATTAACTTAAGACTCCGCTGGAATGCGACCCCCTTCCCGACTCCCCGCACCGCGTCCCGCGCTGGCCGTGCGCGCTCAGTACCGATAGCATTTTTGTTACGGATACGGTCTCGACTCTAGTTCGATATTTTTGATAATTGTTTGTTGTTTGGTTTGGACTTTTGTTTGTTTTTGTTATACTTGAACGTTATTTTATCTGTTTGTTGTTAATTGCGTTGTTTTATTGTTAAGTTTGGACGTTGTGTTGTGCCGTTTTCTTATGACGCTTTGGAGTTACTCCGCCTTCTTTATTTTTAAAAAAAGATGGGAGGAAAGACAATACATAGCCAAGCACGGACACTTGCTCTAAAAATTTTAAAATTTTTCGAAGATGAAAAATCAAATAAAAAGTTTCTTATTCCTGTGGACCAAGCTTTAAAGAGGGCTTGTGCACTAATAGGCATATCAAAAATAAAGTGTATAATAAATAAATTAATATTATAAATGAGAAAGTGTGTATGTTTATTTCTTTGTCCTTCCTTGACGCGTTAACTAAAAATAATATTATATATATTATAAAAAATAAATATTTAAAATATATAAAAATGGCAACAGTATATCACTTATTACTTCACCACTTGCCAGAACATTTTATTTTGTTTTTATTAATAATCTCATGCAAATCTCAAAAATTTCAAATAAAAAATATTACGACGCATTATTTTGCACACCGTACATTGACATTCACGTCATCGGCACAGGTCTCAAGTTAATTCGTACGAGTTATACATATTTAGTCCTCGCAGTAAACACCGAAACCTTTGCTTCCTTTTCCTTCCAAAACATTGTTCTACAGTGTAACGGGCCCAGATGTGCGACCGGTTGTACATTCCTTCCTTTTGTTTATTAGGACGCAAGATAGGAGTGAATAAATAAGGACAAGCATAACCAGTATCTCCGAGAAGTCTGCCTTTAAATTCTAACTGCTCAAACGTTTGTATTAATGCGACTTTCATTAAATATTCTTGAGTCATGTGTGCTGCCTTACCAACGTGCCACTGTATTCATGAACTCTAAATTTGCATTTGACACAACCTGGAACAAAGCACTAATAACTTCTTTAATATGAAATAATAGATTGAGGTGATTGTATTGTATCTAAGAAAATAACTAAGTACGTTATGGCAGAAGATGGGCTAGCTAGGTGCTATAAAACTTACTTGTACATTTATTGAACTGTATCCTTTCCTGTTTATGTAGTATTGTCCAATGTTTCCAGCGACTTTCGGGGTTAGAATATGTGGCAATCAACAGCCCCAATCACTTGTCTAAATCCACATAATGAATAAAAACCTGCAATCACTTTGTTCTGCTCCACATCACTTCTTGGCATTTTAATCAATTATGATGTTTTTGTTACTAGTGCTTACAACTTATGAATTTAACAACGTAAAGTTTTACAAAATGTCAAATTACGCGACTAGTCTATGCTTACTCAGTCGTTAACCTAGGTACCGCCAGGGATTAACTTTTATTCCGAGAGTAGATTCGGATTAGTTTACTCCCTCCTTAATCTATGTTTATTAATACTGAAATTAGATATTTTAAGCTTTAAACTAGGAGTAAAGTTATACTCGATCAAGTCTGTGTTTATTAATAGGGCTGTTTATGTATATGTTCCTTCCAATTCAGGTTCGAGTCTATAATTAAACCTAAAAATGACGTATAGTAGCGTTCTGCAGAAGTTGTCCATTATATTCAATATTAATGTCAGAGCTTGAGTTATTAAAATTAATGATATTTGTTTTACTTAAATTAACAAAACAAAACATATCTAAGATTTATTTAGACTGATTTTTATTATTGGTCCAATGCGGACGTATCTTATTATAAATAAATACAACTCGGGTGGCAGGATACGGGGTAGCGCGTCTCCGCAAATTTGTAGAGTAATTATCGTGTTATTACACGTCCTATTGGAGTCTGTTGTTATCTCCTTGAGCGAGAGCGGTTATTTTAAATACGATTTGATGACTCTTATTGTGTAGTGGCGGTTAAGAAAACCTACTTACTACACCATATCTTCCCGTGGGTGTCGTAAATGGCGACAGGGGGAGACAGGCAGGAGATGGGCAGCAGCATCTACCCCATAACAATTGTACAACAAAAAAACTGCGGATGCCAACCCGCTCGGCAAGCGTGGCAACTATGGCAATATACTCCCCATGAGCAACGGCACAAATAAACCACCCCCAGTCCTCTGCGGCCCCGCATATATATATATATATATATACATATATATATATATATATATATATATATATATATATATATATATATATATATATTGTTACGAGCTTGAGGTTCGTGACAATAAAAATTGCCGATAAAATTACCTAAATTAACACTTTAATTTACTTTATACAAATTAAAGTTAAAAAACACTAATAATTAAACACACTAATTCACTTAATTTCGCTCCGAAGCTTCGCTTGTGAGTAGTTACGATGTACCAGTTCTGGCTCACTTGTAGAGAGGTTGTACGACGTTCGTCGATTCACGATCCTAAAAAAAAAAAAAAAAAAAAAAAAAAAAAAAAAAAAAAAAAAAAAAAAAAAAAAAAAAAAAAAAGGTTTTGGCATGCTCTGATCACGAATCTGCGGTCCATTTTTGCGTAGGATGCACGGTTCCGGAGCTGTGCAGATCAATTAACTCTTATCTAATCGATATCCGCTGCGAGCCTCTACCGTCATTAGCGCTCCATTGTCCTTATCTACTTATCTATTGTTCATTCAATACCGTCATTAGCTATTCTTCCTCAGCGTGTGGGTCGGCTTATGCTATTATATTATACTCCTTGGTTCCTATCTACAACGGTAATCTGAATCATCAATAAAATACATTACCTAATTTTGTTAAAATTTTTATTTATAAAATACAAAATCTTATTACTTATTATCTATAAAATAGGAGCGAAACATCTCATCCACTAACATATCGTTGTACAATGTGTTCTCTGTAAATATACTCGTAAAACTATACATTGAACATCCCTGAAACTTATATAGCAAATACATTAAGCAATATTCGCCACAAACTGAAGTCCTATCAACATTCCAGTTCCATCTTTTACAATTTCGTACAGGTGCCCGTCCATATGAATCAAAATATTCACCGACATCATTCGTATCGATATATAAAGCTACCCAATGTGACCCTGGTTTATCATCTGTACCCAAATTGCATATTACCTAGTCAGGTAATATGCAATTTGTAATTCTATCCCATGTTTAATATAAAATAATTGAAACAAGTTTATTCATTATGTAACCATTTATATACCAAAATGAACTTAACAAAACATAGATTCTTATGACAATATAGTTTATTCAAAATGACCTCCGTAATTTTGAATACAGGCCCTCAATCTGCGTGGCCAGTCGTCTATCTCACCACGAACGAGGTCCATGTCATATCGGCGGCTGCCTTAATTAAAGATGTCTTGAGTGACTCGAAATTGGGATGAGGCTTTGAGCACGCCTTTTCCTCCAAGTGTTACCATATCTTGTAATCTAACGGATTCAAATCTGGACTGGTCTTTGTGTCGGATGAAGTCGATTTCACGCGCCGCCAGCCAGTCTTTTTTTTGTTTTTAAAGAACGTTACCTCCACACTAGGTTTTTCTCCTGTATCGTGGGGGCAGTTTACAAACACAAATTTCACAAGGACAAACATCCAAACTCGGAACAATTACTTGTAGGTCGTACAAATACTTGTTCCGTGCGGGATTCGAACCCGCGACCCCCAAGCGCAGCCACTCATTGCTAAGCCACTACGCCACGGAGCTGTCAAAAGTCTTGTGTGCTCTTCGCTCTATGAGCTGACGCCGAATCTTGTTGGAATACCCAGTGCCTGTTATTGAACATGGTACGAGAAACAGGTTACACAAGGTTCGTCAGGACTGTATTTTGATACACAACTGCATTCGTTTTTAACCTTTCTCACAAAAATGTACCTCTGTTAAGCCCCAATAAGAAACTCCCAACCACACCATGAGCGAGGATGGAAAATGACCCCGTTGGACACGCGGAATACGGTTGCTCGCTTTTTCACTACTGTGTGCGTACACCTTATCGTTTTGTTTGTTGTAGCTCTCTTCTACGGTAAAAATTTTTTCATCCGAAAAAAGAATTTCCCGATATTTTTTTCCCGCGTACCGCTTCAACAAAGCGCGGCATCTCTTCAGCCTCAGATCCATTAGACGAGCATTCAAACGATGTCCTGTTTTTCTTCGATATGCCCGAAGCCCTAAGTCTTCATTTAACGCCGTGGTTCTGCTTAACCCCATCTGAAGGGCCAACAGTTTCTGCTTACGTTTGGGATTTCTTTGAATTCGCACCTTTACAGCTTTTATCACTGCTGGAGTCCTAACAAATCGAGGGCGACCACTTCTTGACCTGTCATCTACACTAGAGTCTTCATTGTATCGTTTGATGGTACGATAAACGAATCTTTTAGTTATATTCAAATTTTTCAGTATGTCAAAAACTTGAATTGGCGCGGAACCGCAACGATGCAACGCAATAACTGCAACACGGTCTTCTTTAAACGTCCACTCCATATTAAAAAATTAGTAAAATTCTAAAAAGTATACAGTTTTATTTTCATGAACAATTCGAAATTCGAATTCAATAAACTTTTTTGTGGTCAGTATTCTAAAAGAAAAGTTTTTACTGTGTGACAATACTTATGACCTGACTAGGTATATACGCTGGTACGTGCGTGTACATGGGCTGTCTATTAGCAGCATAAACATTATTTTCTAGACTGGGGTGAATCTTTTTCAGATGTTGTTGTACTTCTATTGTATCCATGATATTACTGCTATTAGTAGATTATTACAGTACAATCTACTCAATGACTAACATAGGAATGATCAATTACAGTGATTTCTAAATATTAAATTGCATTATTTTGTATTATTTTTGTACGTATTTGAGTCATCGATACACTGAACAAGACGACACGATATTAAACAACAGAATGTTAGATAAGCTTGTTGACGCATAAAGTTATTATCGATTCCACTGTAGAAATTCTTTAGATTAGAATTATTACTTACTGGTACTATATAAGACCAAGCAACTGCAGTCATGGAGTTAGTGTATGGTCGTATAACCGCAGTGGATCTATCAATACTATATTTGTGTTACTTCAAGGCATCAAAGGCCATAGATGTAAGTGTTTATTCTATTACCAAACTTACTTTTCTTTCTGTTATTTTCCTACGTGTGTATGATTTAGTGTTAACAAATTATATTTAAATATTTTGTGTGTGTATATGATTAAGCCGTGGTAGCTCAGATGGTTAGTGCAAGCTGTAAATTTTACAGTACGTAACGCGGGTTCGATCCCCGCCGACACCAATTAAATTGTTAATTGCAATTTTAAGTGTTTATTCTATTGACACACTTACTTTTCTTTCTGTTATTTTCTTACGTGTGTATGATTTAGTGTTAACAAATTAAATTTAAATATTGTGTGTGTATATGATTAAGCCGTGGTAGCTCAGATGGTTAGCGCAAGCTGTAAATTTCACAGTACGCGACCCAGGTTCGAACCCTGCCGACACCACTTAAATTGTTAATTGCAATTTTAAGTGCTGATTTACCACGTGCTCGGCGGTGAAGGAAAACATCGTGAGGAAACCTGCACGTCTGAGAAAATTCCGAAGGCATGTGAAGTTCGCCAACACGCATTGAGACCGCGCCGCGGACATTTCCTAGCCATAAATACAAAGACAATAGCAGAAAGTAAAAAGTTAAAAAATACTTTTTTAACAATGACAGTCATTAGTTGATCATTAGTGAATGTGATTCTGTTTTCTTAAATTACAGGAAGAAAAGAGCAGAAGTAAGAAATGGGATGATGGGAAGTAATGAAGAATGAATTGTTATGTGAAGTTTGTTGGAACAAACACATTTTAGTCACGTGTAAATACTTTTAACATTTTGGTTCAAAATGACACAAAATCTAAAAAATATTAGATACATCATCGACATGGACGGATTTTACATTACATATCCTCATAAACATTTTCAATGTAGAGAAATGGCTATTCTAGACGTAAAACTATCTAATAAAAATGATTCGTTTATCGATCATTATTTGTTTCGGCCAAGTTGTCCTTTCAATTATTTGTCGCAAAAAGACAAAAAAACTGTTCGATATTGTGAAATACACGTGCACGGCATTCCATATTTTGATGTGACCGAAGAATTAAAATGTGCCTAAAAACAAGAGAACATCATTCCCATATTAAATTGGTATATTAGAAATTTGTGCAAAGACGAAGTGATCGCATACAAAGGTGGTTCAACAGAAAAACAATTTTTAAAAATGTTGACGACGAATGATAGAATTTTTAATATTGAAGAATACAAATGTCCAAAATACAATGATTTGGTAAATGTCATAAATTTAAACAAACGTTATGTGTGTAATAATCATATATTTGCAAAAAATAATCACAAAATTTTACATTGTTCTTGTGACGAAGTGTGGGTTTTTTACAAGTGGTTATTGCTTGAAAATCAAATTTTAAATTAATCATAAATTTTTTTGATTTCCCAAAAACATTAGTTATAGTATACTATATAATACAAAATTGGTTCAACAGAAAAACAATTTTTAAAAATGTTGACGACGAATGATAGAATTTTTAATATTGAAGAATACAAATGTCCAAAATACGATGATTTGGTAAACGTCATAAATTTAAACAAACGTTATGTGTGTAATAATCATATATTTGCAAAAAATAATCACAAAATTTTACATTGTTCTTGTGACGAAGTGTGGGTTTTTTACAAGTGGTTATTGCTTGAAAATAAAATTTTAAATTAATCATAAATTTTGTTTGATTTCCCAAAAACATTAGTTATAGTAACAAAATTGGTTCAACAGAAAAACAATTTTTAAAAATGTTGACGACGAATGATAGAATTTTTAATATTGAAGAATACAAATGTCCAAAATACAATGATTTGGTAAATGTCATAAATTTAAACAAACGTTATGTGTGTAATAATCATATATTTGCAAAAAATAATCACAAAATTTTACATTGTTCTTGTGACGAAGTGTGGGTTTTTTACAAGTGGTTATTGCTTGAAAATAAAATTTTAAATTAATCATAAATTTTGTTTGATTTCCCAAAAACATTAGTTATAGTATACTATATAATACAAAATTGGTTCAACAGAAAAACAATTTTTAAAAATGTTGACGACGAATGATAGAATTTTTAATATTGAAGAATACAAATGTCCAAAATACAATGATTTGGTAAATGTCATAAATTTAAACAAACGTTGTATTATATAGTTTACTATAAACGTTGTATTATATAGTATACTATAATTAATGTTTTTGAAAAATCAAACAAAATTTATGATTAATTTAAAATTTTATTTTCAAGCAATAACCACTAGTAAAAAACCCACACTTCGTCACAAGAACAATGTAAAATTTTGTGATTATTTTTGCAAATATATGATTATTACACACATAACTTTTTTAAATTTATGACATTTACCAAACCATCGTATTTTGGACATTTGTATTTTTCAATATTAAAAATTCTATCATTCGTCGTCAACATTTTTAAAAATTGTTTTTCTGTTGAACCAATTTTGTATTATATAGTATACTATAACTAATGTTTTTGGGAAATCAAACAAAATTTATGATTAATTTAAAATTTTATTTTCAAGCAATAACCACTAGTAAAAAACCCACACTTCGTCACAAGAACAATGTAAAATTTTGTGATTATTTCTGCAAATATATGATTATTACACACATAACTTTTTTTTTAATTTATGACATTTACCTAATCATTGTATTTTGGACATTTGTATTCTTCAATATTAAAAATTCTATCATTCGTCGTCAACATTTTTAAAAATTGTTTTTCTGTTGAACCACCTTTGTATTATATAGTATACTATAACTAATGTTTTTGGGAAATCAAACAAAATTTATGATTAATTTAAAATTTTATTTTCAAGCAATAACCACTTGTAAAAAACCCACACTTCGTCACAAGAACAATGTAAAATTTTGTGATTATTTTTTGCAAATATATGATTATTACACACATAACGTTTGTTTAAATTTATGACATTTACCAAATCATTGTATTTTGGACATTTGTATTCTTCAATATTAAAAATTCTATCATTCGTCGTCAACATTTTTAAAAATTGTTTTTCTGTTGAACCACCTTTGTATGCGATCACTTCGTCTTTGCACAAATTTCTAATATACCAATTTAATATGGGAATGATGTTCTCTTGTTTGTAGGCACATTTTAATTCTTCGGTCACATCAAAATATGGAATGCCGTGCACGTGTATTTCACAATATCGAACAGTTTTTTTGTCTTTTTGCGACAAATAATTGAAAGGACAACTTGGCCGAAACAGATAATGATCGATAAACGAATCATTTTTATTAGATAGTTTTACGTCTAGAATAGCCATTTCTCTACATTGAAAATGTTTATGAGGATATGTAATGTAAAATCCGTCCATGTCGATGATGTATCTAATATTTTTTAGATTTTGTGTCATTTTGAACCAAAATGTTAAAAGTATTTACACGTGACTAAAATGTGTTTGTTCCAACAAACTTCACATAACAATTCATTCTTCATTACTTCCCATCATCCCATTTCTTACTTCTGCTCTTTTCTTCCTGTAATTTAAGAAAACAGAATCACATTCACTAATGATCAACTAATGACTGTCATTGTTAAAAAAGTATTTTTTAACTTTTTACTTTCTGCTATTGTCTTTGTATTTAAGGCTAGGAAATGTCCGCGGCGCGGTCTCAATGCTTGTTGGCGAACTTCACATGCCTTCGAAATTTTCTCAGACGTGCAGGTTTCCTCACGATGTTTTCCTTCACCGCCGAGCACGTGGTAAATCAGCACTTAAAATTGCAATTAACAATTTAAGTGGTGTCGGCGGGGTTCGAACCTGGGTCGCGTACTGTGAAATTTACAGCTTGCGCTAACCATCTGAGCTACCACGGCTTAATCATATACACACACAATATTTAAATATAATTTGTTAACACTAAATCATACACACGTAAGAAAATAACAGAAAGAAAAGTAAGTGTGTCAATAGAATAAACACTTAAAATTGCAATTAACAATTTAAGTGGTGTCGGCGGGGTTCGAACCTGGGTCGCGTACTGTGAAATTTACAGCTTGCGCTAACCATCTGAGCTACCACGGCTTAATCATATACACACACAATATTTAAATATAATTTGTTAACACTAAATCATACACACGTAAGAAAATAACAGAAAGAAAAGTAAGTGTGTCAATAGAATGAACACTTAAAATTGCAATTAACAATTTAATTGGTGTCGGCGGGGATCGAACCCGCGTTACGTACTGTAAAATTTACAGCTTGCGCTAACCATCTGAGCTACCACGGCTTAATCATATACACACACAAAATATTTAAATATAATTTGTTAACACTAAATCATACACACGTAGGAAAATAACAGAAAGAAAAGTAAGTTTGGTAATAGAATAAACACTTACATCTATGGCCTTTGATGCCTTGAAGTAACACAAATATAGTGTTGATAGATCCACTGCGGTTATACGACCATACACTAACTCCATGACTGCAGTTGCTTGGTCTTATATAGTACCAGTAAGTAATAATTCTAATCTAAAGAATTTCTACAGTGGAATCGATAATAACTTTATGCGTCAACAAGCTTATCTAACATTCTGTTGTTTAATATCGTGTCGTCTTGTTCAGTGTATCGATGACTCAAATACGTACAAAAATAATACAAAATAATGCAATTTAATATTTAGAAATCACTGTAATTGATCATTCCTATGTTAGTCATTGAGTAGATTGTACTGTAATAATCTACTAATAGCAGTAATATCATGGATACAATAGAAGTACAACAACATCTGAAAAAGATTCACCCCAGTCTAGAAAATAATGTTTATGCTGCTAATAGACAGCCCATGTACACGCACGTACCAGCGTATATACCTAGTCAGGTCATAAGTATTGTCACACAGTAAAAACTTTTCTTTTAGAATACTGACCACAAAAAAGTTTATTGAATTCGAATTTCGAATTGTTCATGAAAATAAAACTGTATACTTTTTAGAATTTTACTAATTTTTTAATATGGAGTGGACGTTTAAAGAAGACCGTGTTGCAGTTATTGCGTTGCATCGTTGCGGTTCCGCGCCAATTCAAGTTTTTGACATACTGAAAAATTTGAATATAACTAAAAGATTCGTTTATCGTACCATCAAACGATACAATGAAGACTCTAGTGTAGATGACAGGTCAAGAAGTGGTCGCCCTCGATTTGTTAGGACTCCAGCAGTGATAAAAGCTGTAAAGGTGCGAATTCAAAGAAATCCCAAACGTAAGCAGAAACTGTTGGCCCTTCAGATGGGGTTAAGCAGAACCACGGCGTTAAATGAAGACTTAGGGCTTCGGGCATATCGAAGAAAAACAGGACATCGTTTGAATGCTCGTCTAATGGATCTGAGACTGAAGAGATGCCGCGCTTTGTTGAAGCGGTACGCGGGAAAAAATATCGGGAAATTCTTTTTTCGGATGAAAAAATTTTTACCGTAGAAGAGAGCTACAACAAACAAAACGATAAGGTGTACGCACACAGTGGTGAAGAAGCGAGCAACCGTATTCCGCGTGTCCAACGGGGTCATTTTCCATCCTCGCTCATGGTGTGGTTGGGAGTTTCTTATTGGGGCTTAACAGAGGTACATTTTTGTGAGAAAGGTTAAAAACGAATGCAGTTGTGTATCAAAATACAGTCCTGGCGAACCTTGTGTAACCTGTTTCTCGTACCATGTTCAATAACAGGCACTGGGTATTCCAACAAGATTCGGCGTCAGCTCATAGAGCGAAGAGCACACAAGACTTTTGACAGCTCCGTGGCGTAGTGGCTTAGCAATGAGTGGCTGCGCTTGGGGGTCGCGGGTTCGAATCCCGCACGGAACAAGTATTTGTACGACCTACAAGTAATTGTTCCGAGTTTGGATGTTTGTCCTTGTGAAATTTGTGTTTGTAAACTGCCCCCACGATACAGGAGAAAAACCTAGTGTGGAGGTAACGTTCTTTAAAAACAAAAAAAAGACTGGCTGGCGGCGCGTGAAATCGACTTCATCCGACACAAAGACCAGTCCAGATTTGAATCCGTTAGATTACAAGATATGGTAACACTTGGAGGAAAAGGCGTGCTCAAAGCCTCATCCCAATTTCGAGTCACTCAAGACATCTTTAATTAAGGCAGCCGCCGATATGACATGGACCTCGTTCGTGGTGAGATAGACGACTGGCCACGCAGATTGAGGGCCTGTATTCAAAATTACGGAGGTCATTTTGAATAAACTATATTGTCATAAGAATCTATGTTTTGTTAAGTTCATTTTGGTATATAAATGGTTACATAATGAATAAACTTGTTTCAATTATTTTATATTAAACATGGGATAGAATTACAAATTGCATATTACCTGACTAGGTAATATGCAATATATAGGTATATAGGTGAATATTTTGATTCATATGGACGGGCACCTGTACGAAATTGTAAAAGATGGAACTGGAATGTTGATAGGACTTCAGTTTGTGGCGAATATTGCTTAATGTATTTGCTATATAAGTTTCAGGGATGTTCAATGTATAGTTTTACGAGTATATTTACAGAGAACACATTGTACAACGATATGTTAGTGGATGAGATGTTTCGCTCCTATTTTATAGATAATAAGTAATAAGATTTTGTATTTTATAAATAAAAATTTTAACAAAATTAGGTAATGTATTTTATTGATGATTCAGATTACCGTTGTAGATAGGAACCAAGGAGTATAATATAATAGCATAAGCCGACCCACACGCTGAGGAAGAATAGCTAATGACGGTATTGAATGAACAATAGATAAGTAGATAAGGACAATGGAGCGCTAATGACGGTAGAGGCTCGCAGCGGATATCGATTAGATAAGAGTTAATTGATCTGCACATCTCCGGAACCGTGCATCCTACGCAAAAATGGACCGCAGATTCGTGATCAGAGCATGCCAAAACCTTTTTTTTTTTTTTTTTTTTTTTTTTTTTTTTTTTTTTTTTTTTTTTAGGATCGTGAATCGACGAACGTCGTACAACCTCTCTACAAGTGAGCCAGAACTGGTACATCGTAACTACTCTTGTGTCGCCGAGTTAAACTCTGTGCCCCGATCGCATAATTATTGCAGCGCCTATTTATTTAAATTAGCAAAGAAACATCCCGAATCTTCAGGTAAATGCGCGCAAAGGGACGAGTTTGCGAGTATAGATTTTCTAGAAACTTAGTTCTTCGGGTGGCGCTGTGGGTCGAAAGATCTGTGATGTCATTCTTTACACGCTCTACTCGCTCTCGTTCCTGACACTAGATGGCGCTAGTATATCGTCGATTGAAGCGCGTAACAATATAATGAAGATTCTGAATGAAATGATAGGCTCAGAAGGGCTAGTACCCAGAGCCGTAAAGCCAGTTAAATAAAAAATATTTTCAATTTGTCATACGACGGCTCTACACGTTGGCAAACACAGTGGCGAATGTAGTGGCGAAGATATTGGCCGAGAGTTTGTGACGGCATCCACACGTTGGAAGGTCGTTCAGTTTGCTTCGGTTCAGGCCAATGTGCGGACGAATTTGTTTTATTTTAGACGTTGGCTCCGTGGCGCAGTGGCTTAGCAATGAGTGGCTGCGCCGGGGGCCGCGGGTTTGAATCCCGCACGGAACAAGTATTTGTATGTCCTACAAATCATTGTTCGGGGTCTGGATGTGTGTCCTTGTGCAATTTATGTTTGTAAACTGCCTCCGCGATACAGGCGAAAATTCTAGTGTGGGGTTAACGTTTTTATAAAATAATTATAAAAGAATAGTAAATATTAATGGGGCTGTAAATAGATATACGATATACGATTAGCTTTATTTATTCTTTACATGCATCATAAACTGGAATAAATACCTTTAATTAGAACTTAACTTATTTTTAAGTTAAAAGAGTTATAATCGATTAGTCTATGTTTTAAAATAGGGTTTTGATTTTAAAGTTTAGCAAAACATGTTCCTGCTTTTCTATCAGACATTTGATGTATATAAAAAACACCTTATAATTTATAATTAATAGAAAGACAAAAACAATAGCAATGAATATAATTAACACTGACTTACGAGTAATAATAGGTACTAATTACATTTTAGAACATACATGAAAAACTCATGACAAGGAAAGGGGCTCAGGACCATGCTTTGCGGCAGTCTGTGGAGGAGGATGTTCAGTAGTGGACTTGTGAAGAGCTGTATCATCATCAGATGATTCGAAAACCTGCACGATTAAATTATAAGAAATCAACGTTTTTTCTTATAGGATAGGGTGACAAACGAGCACACAGTTCACCTGATGGTAAGTGGTTACTGTGGTCCACAGACATCTACATCTATCGTCGATTACGAATCAAAATGCAGATGCGTTGTCACTCGTGAGGACTAGGATGAAATGAAATTCCTCGTTTCCCTTAAAAAGGGTCTCTGGCTCTCTACACTCACTATACGAAACACAGTATCATTAAGCTACTATTTTACGCTGATATTCTGTGAGAGCGTCCTCCCCGGTCGAGCCGACCCATTCGTGCTACAACTATACTTCTAATATAACTGTATGGTTCTACCACGTATAAACGACGTGGTTCATTTTTTTTTTCATTTTAAAATTGTTCTCGTAATAATATGATTGTAAATAAATGTTCATTATTTATTTTTGATAAATAGCTTATCGATTAAAACAAATGTTAAAAAATAATTAAATCGTGCTAATTAAAGTCGTAGGAATGTTTAAAGTTGCAATTGGCACTAAAAGGCTGGTAATTAGGGAATCCACCCTACAATGCGTGAATATAAAAATGAGATCATATGCGTGTAATCACTCTGGGAGCTTGTAGCAAACTAAACGCGCACCCAACGTGTGGACGCGTCGACCAAATTCTGCCAATAATCCTTTGATCTTTTGTAAAAAACCGACACCACACGAATCTTGCGCCAACTTGTGGGTCATCGTTCCAATACGTACCAATGAAACCCAACCACCCGCTCTACACGTTTGCCAATGCTATTGGCCACTACATTCGCCACTGTATAGAGCCGCCGATAGACATAGTCAGTCTCCAATGGAGACTCTCCATCGTAGACAGAGAAACCTATAGACAAATTGACGCCTTCTTTCGCATTCGCACACGAAAAAGATAGATTTATGCATAGGTCTTGCATAGAAATGAGACAGAGCCGTGTTATTGTTTGTCCCTTTCTCCGTGCCGGTTTTTTTGTGTAGTCAAAGTGTAGTTTGCTAAACAACTTTGACAGTTCGTAGCGATCTAAGGAGTTTACAAGTTGGTTTAAGTGAGAAAAAAGTGTTTTGTGAGCTTAAGATTGGTGAATCTTGTTCAGTTCAGTTCTTAGAACAATTAAATTTTTTATCTAAATATGTTTATAAGTCATAAAGATTATTGTATTACCCAAAACTACGTTATCGTTCTTTCTCACTCGAGGCCACGCTAATCATTAGTCTATAGGTTTCTGTGTCTACGCTCCCCATGTTCATAGTCACGAAGGTTAGAGAACAGGAGAACGATCACTACGTACTGTTGCGCGGCTAAGTTGACATCTGGCACTACGGCCATCTGGTGTTGGGTAACAGAGCGAGGAGAGCTTTCCAGATAATACTTGACTCGTCTTTCAACCAACAGCGCCATCTAGTATCGAACAGAAGAATTAAGCTTTCTGGGAGCCGCACACTCAAATTTTCTGCGCTTGATCGGTTTATTTACTTGAATATTCTGGAATATTCTGGATGTTTTCGCGGAAGATCTCTATATAAAGGCGCGGCAATACGCGATCGGGGAAGTATTGAATTTGGCGAGACAAGCGAAGCTTCGAAGCGGAATAAAGTGAATCAGTGTGATTAATTATTGGTGTTTTAAGTTTTAATTTTTGTAAAGAAAATTAAAGTGTTAATTTAGGTAATTCTATCGGCAATTTTTATTGTTACGAACCTCAAGCTCGTAACAATTGGTGTCAGAAGTGGGATAAAATCATGCCAATTTTACCTAAGGACGAAATGGAGGGTGTCTGTACCCGAAGTCAACGTCAGCAGGAGACGGACCAGAGACGATTTGGTGGTGCAACGCCGCAGATGTCTGAGGGCCAGCCGCCGGCCACGGAAGCCGGCCCGTCAGCAGCTCCTACGTCTGTGGCACCTGACTTAGGTGCTCTAATGGTGATGCTGCAGCAGCTGCAGTGCGGACAGGAGGAACAGGCCCGCCGATTGGAAGAGCAGCTGCGAGGCGGACAGGAGGAACAGGCCCGCCGATTGGAAGAGCAGCTGCGGGGTGGACAGGAGGAACAGGCCCGCCGGCAGGAGGAACAGGCCCGTCGTTTAGAAGAGCAACTCCAACGCGATAAGGAAGAGCAGATGCTCCTCATGAAGGACCTTCACGCTACCTTCGGAAAAGAAATACGGGAGGTAAAGGATAAGGTTGCTCAACATGACAAGTTCCCAACTTATAAGTCAGTTCCTTGGGGACTCCGCATACAACCGAGAACGCATTAATTTGGTAACAGCCACCGGCCAGCGTATACCCGTCCGTGGAGATAAAGAGATGGAGTTGAAGCTAGGCTACATGATCTACCTGCATAATGTCATCGTAGCTGATATAATGGACGATGCATCCTGGGCCTAGACTTCATGAGGAAGAATTGTTGTGCGATTGACGTTAAGCAAGGTGTTTTGAAGTGTGGACAAGAGGAACTTTTTGTGGAAGGGGCGTTACCAGGGAACGTGTACAGCCTTAAGAAGATTGTTCTTCCACCGAGATCGGAAACGGTTGTGCCGGTTAGTCTTCCTCAGAATCCTGGACGACCTCATCGTTGTGTACTCGTGGAAAGGTTAGACAATGACCTTCCATGGAAAGTAGCTCGAACCTTGGTCAGGACCACTAACATCTCAGGAGTACGTGTGCTGAACCTTTGTGATCAGGAACAGATTATGTAAAAAGGCACGCTGGTTGGTACTTGTGAGGAAGTGGATTGGCTATGTCGGTGCCAATATCTATCGACTGGGACCCCCAGCAAGGATGCACAAACGAGAGTGAGCACACTTTTAGAAGACTGTCGCAGCGTTCTCTCCCCGAACGAAATGGTCAAGGCAAAAAAAGTTGTTACTCAAGCACGCCGATGTATTTTCATCAAACGATGCTGACATAGGAAAGACTGGCTTAGTTCAACACAAAATAGACACAAGAGAAGAATTGCCTATCCGTCAGCGGCCAAGAAGATTGCCGGTAGCACGTGAAAAGGAAGTAGGAACCATGGTTGAAGAAATGGTGAGGGACGGTGTTATTGAACCTTCCTCTAGTCCATGGTGTTCACCTGTGGTGCTGGTAAAGAAGAGGGATGGCAGCATGCGGTTTTGTGTTGACTACCGCCGTCTGAACGACGTTACGAAGAAGGACAGCTATCCCTTGCCAAGAATTGATGACACGCTGGACATGCTTACAGGAGTAAAGTGGTTTAACACGCTGGATCTAAAAAGTGGCTACTGGCAAGTTGAGATTGACCCTAAGGACAAGGAGAAAACTGCGTTCTCGACGGGAAAGGGTCTGTGGCAATTTAAAGTAATGCCGTTTGGATTGTGCAATGCTCCAGCAACGTTTGAAAGGCTAATGGAACTTGTACTTACCGGGCTAATTGGCGATGCCTGTCTGGTCTACTTGGATGACATCATCATCGTGGGCCGTACGTTTGAGGAACACCTTCAAAACCTGGAACGCGTGCTCATGAAGATTCAGAGTGCCAACCTCAAGTTGAGTCCGAAGAAATGTTCACTATTCAAATGGCAGGTCAACTTTTTGGGGTATATAGTGTCGGAAGAATGTATCCGCACGGATCCAGAGAAAATCGCAGCTGTCAAGAATTGGCCGGTTCCAAAAGACAAGACGCAGGTTAGAACATTTTTGGGTTTGTGCTCCTATTACCGGCGATTTGTGAAGAACTTTGCAGATACAGCCAAACCTCTGCATAAGCTAACCGAGGAGAAGTGACAATTCTGCTAGGATGAAAGTTACAATATCGCATTCCAGGAGCTCAAGGATCGTCTGTGCAAAACACCTATTTTGGGATACCCTGATGCAAGCAAAGAATTTATAGTTGACACAGACGCAAATGATATAGGACTTGGCGATGTGTTATCTCAACGGAATGGTGACCAAGAGGTCGTGATAGCGTACTTCAGCAAGTCGTTGTCAAAACCGGAAAGGAACTATTGTGTCACAAGACGCGAATTGCTAGCTGTGGTAAAGTCGTTGCAGCATTTTAGCAAATATCTTCTGGGGCGAAAATTTCACTTACGAACTGACCGTGCTGCACTAAAATGGCTATTGCAGTTTAAAAATCCAGAAGGACAAGTTGCGAGGTGGATTGAACTACTGCAGGAATACGACTTTGAGATCGAACATCGCAGCGGGAAATCTCATGGCAACGCAGATGCTTTGTCAAGAAGACCTTGCCCTGAAGATTGCAAACATTGTACTAGGCAAGAGAGTAAGGAAGTGGTATCCGTGAGGATGCTCAGGGCAGACCACCACAGCAACAAGTGGAAGGACAGCTTACAACGTGCACAGCAGGAAGATCCGGACATCAAGCCGATTCTGGAATGGATGAAGGCCAGTGCTCCCAAGCCCAAGTGGAGCGACGTCTCAGCGATGAGTGCGACCACTAAAAGCTATTGGGCCCAGTGGGACAGCTTGCTGCTACAGTATGGAGTTCTGTGCCGTAAATGGGAAAATGTTAGGGGAGACAGCTGTCATTTGCAAATGGTTGTCCCTAAAGCTAAGGTACCGGATGTTCTACAGCTGTACCCTAATGATTATTCAGGAGGCCATCAGGGAGTTAAACGAACTCAACTGAAGATCCGAGAACGGTTTTACTGGGTCCACTGTCGTCGAGACGATGTCGACGACTGGTGGGTGTCGCAAATGTACAAATCGTGCGGCTGTAAAGGGACCTCAGACTCGTAGTAGAGTTGCATTGAAGTTGTACAATGTTGGTGCACCATGGGAGAGAATAGCCATTGACGTGGCGGGACCGTTTCCGGATAGTGAAAGCGGTAACAAGTATTTCATGGTTGTGATGGATTACTTCACCTAAAGTCTTCACCATTCCAAATCAAGAAGCTTCAACAGTTGCAGATAAACTAGTTCATGAAGTCTTATGTCGTTTTGGAGTACCTTTAGAGATTCACAGCGATCAAGGAAGGAATTTTGACTCTCAAATATTCCAGAAAACTTGCCGAGTTATAGGTACTCATAAAATAAGAACAACTTCTTATCACCCGCAATCTGATGGAATGGTAGAACGATTTAATTAGACAATGGAGAGGTACCTACCAAAGGTTGTAGACAATCGGCAACGAAATTGGGACAAGCACATACAACCGTTTTTGTTGTCATATCGAAGCGCTGTTCACGAAAGTACAGCAGTGACACCAGCTTTCGCAAGCTTTGGAAGAGAATTACGGCTGCCTGCAGACCTGATCACCGGGATACCACCTGATGCCCCACGCAGTATAACCGATTATGCAAATGACTTGCGGAACAAAATGAATGACATTTATGAGCACGTCAGACAATCGGGCCAGCAAATGTCCGAAAAGATGAAAACCCGGTATGACCGCAAAATGAACAACAAAGGGTTCGACGAAGGTTCACTAGTGTGGTTGCACCATCCAGTCCGCAGCAAAGGGAAATCTCCTAAGCTTCAAGCTAAATGGGACGGCCCGTACCGGATTGTGACCGGGATCAACGATGTAACCTACCGGATACAGAAAGGCGCAAGAGGAACTCCTAAGATCGTCCATGTGGATCGCCTGGCGCGTTATTATGTGTCCGATAATGCTCGGGACGAGCATGTCTTAGGAGGGGCAGTGTTGCGCGGCTAAGTTGATATCTGGCACTAGGGCCATCTGGTGGTGGGTAACAGAGCGAGGAGAGCTTTCCAGAAAATACATGACTCGTCTTTCAACCAACAGCGCCATCTAGTATCAAACAGAAGAATTAAGCTTTCTGGAAGCCGCGCACTCGAATTTTCTGCGCTTGATCGGTTGGCGCGCGTATTTACTTGAATATTCTGGAATATTCTGGATGTTTTCGTGGAAGAGCCCTAAATAAAGGCGCGGCAATACGCGATCGGGGAAGTATTGAATTTGGCGAAACGAGCGAAGCTTCGGAGCGATATAAAATGAATCAGTGTGATTAATTATTGGTGTTTTAAGTTTTAATTTGTGTAAAGAAAATAAAGTGTTAATTTAGGTAATTCTATCGGAAATTTTTATTGTCACGAACCTCAAGCTCGTAACAGTTCATAAAAGATGCGACTCTGCGACAGCTGTCAGTAAAATCACGCCTATGAAGTCCAAAATTTTTTAGTAGTACAGACTGTACCTGCCAATGTCATACTTTATGAGCATGCCGACCAAATTAGTGCCGTGCCATCTTGTTTGATATGAACCTCCATTCTCTTCAGTACGAGTGCCGACGCCTTGTATACGCTACGTGTTTTCCGTTCTCATTACTTTGTTTTTGATACTATTGCTGTTATTGTTTGTTAATTTGTTGAGTTTTGTTATCTTTTGTTTTATTATTGTTAGTTTCTTGTTGGCATAATGCCAAAGAGAACGAAGAAAACCGTTTTGAACAGTCAAAGTCGTGGGTTTGTGATTCGCTTACGTGACAAAAACCTTGCAACACCAAATAAAAAAAGGAAAAAGGCTGCTGCCGTCACAAACATTGACAACTTTGACGCCGCCGCGATTCGCAACCATGTATATGGTTACTATACACGGGGCGAATTGCCTACATTGAAAAAACTTGCCGCGTCTCTCAAAGACGCAGACTTGTTCAAAGGAAGCTTGCCATCTCTAATGAAGATATTGAAAAATATTGGTTTTTCCTATAAAAAAAGTGACAAAAGAAAAATTATTATGGACATTGCTCTGGCTCGAATGAATTTTCTCCGAAAAGTCAAAAAAATCACAAATTGGCACAAAGTAGTGTTTTTAGACGAGACATGGCTAAACGCCAATCATACCTTATCCAAAGTTTAGACCGATGATACTGCACAATCAACCACCAAAGTACCCGAAGGCAAAGGTCAAAGATTAATCATCACTCATACTGGGACGTCATCTGGTTTTGTTCCTAATTTCCTATTGGCATTCAAATCAACTAAAATTACTGAAGGTGGTGAACAAATGCAGAAAACTAATGGAAGAAGATTGGGAGTGGGACGTCCGATTTGATAATATTTGCGAACAAGAGTTTATAATAAATTTACAAGATTGTTCTAGCGATTCAGTAACTGATTCAGATATGGATTTGGGGTATACTCCTTTAAGAGAATAAATGCATTTTATATTAAAAATATTCGTTTAATTAAGTAACGTTTGTAATTAAATTAAACCCAATTATTATATGTTACATTAGCATCGATGATTTCTATCGACAATTTTTTATATCCTGACAACCCTAGGAATGTCAGTTTGACATATGTCGCAGAGATCAAGCTATCTTTTATCGTCTATAAACACTGACTATATAGAGGATATACAAGTACGCTGGACTGGCTATACACCGTGACATGATGAAGCGATTTGATTTTCGCCATTTTGGTGCTGACAGCAGAAGTACACGTCCACGGAACTAATAATAGGGATGAGACAGTGTACCAAATTATATGGATAAAATTCTATACCCAACTTTTACCTAAATAGAATGGACTCTATGTACAGATGGACTCTACCCGTAACGTCCATTCTATTTATGTATCGTATTAATATAATGCCATTATCATTTATCATCATTAAAGCCCTTCATAAGTCCACTGCTGAACATAGGCCTCCCCCAAGAAATGCTACAAAGCACGGTCCTGAGCCACCTGTTTCCATCAACTTCCTGTATCTCTTACCAGGTTTTGACTCTATCTAGTGGGGGAATGTCCAACACTTCTCCTGCCGGTACGAGGCTGCCACTCGAGAACCTTTTTTCCCATCGGTATTCTGTTCTTTGAACTACATGGCCGGTCAATTGCCACTTCAGCTTACTAATCCATTGGGCGATGTCGGTCACTCTGGTCTGCTGCAGATGTCCTCATTCCTAAGTTTGAACCCCCTGAGCATAGCCCTTTTCATAGCTCGCTGAGCGACTTCGAGATTCCTCATACGGCCAGCAGTGAAAGACCTCGTCTCAGATCCATAGGTCATCACTGACACTGACTGACGAGAAGATGTGTTGCAATCTTCTCGTTAGGCAGGCCTGTTGGTCTAGTGGTTAGTGACCCTGACTGCTATGCCGGAGGTCGTGGGTTCGATTCCCACCCAGGACAAGTGTTTGTGTGATGAGCACGATCATTTGTTCTGTGTCTGGGTGTAATTTATCTATAATATTTATGTATTTAGAAATATATAAGTATGTTTATTAGTAGTCTAGTACCCATAACACAAGCTCTGCTTAGCTTGGGACTTGATGGCGTTGTGTGATAGTTGTGGAATATTATTATTATTATTAATCTCCCGAACGCTGCCTAGCCGAGTTGAATCCGTCGATTGACCTGTCGGTCGAAGCTGAACATGCCTAGTCGGACTATTTGTCCCAAGTAAAAATACTCGTCAACAACTTCAGCTAAGTGCTCCACCAGCGAAGATCAGTCGCAGATACAGTTTTTTAGGAACTACACAGCAAGTGCACCCTACGGACCAATAGTCTCTACAGCAAATTGCACAAATATGTACTCATCTAGATATTCTGGGCTATTTACTTAGTTCAGTTGCCTCTAATGCCACCTCTGCCTTAGACGAGGTACCCCCGAGATGGGATGCTGTCAAAGTGTTCGCAAGTAGTATCTCACACTAAAGCTTTATCTCTCTCTCTCTCTCTCTCTCTCTCAAGGAACCACCCATACCGTCGGGTCTCCTGGTATCGTCTCTAAATATTCTACAAAGATCTTAAACCGAGGAAATATTTATAGAGATACGAGCTCTTCGGATGACATTGTCCAAGAACTAAGAGCAACATTATATTAAAGAATACCATAACATTATAACAAGGTTATTTAACCGTGTATTAAAGATGGATTCGACCAAATACTTTGTTAAACCAGAGTAACTAACCCTCGAATAATTTTATTCTCTGGTCTTACACCAAGACATCATTTTGCGTTTTGTAACACAAACGTAGAGAAGCCAATACTGGCTATTGTTACCCCAGAGTTGGTAGTTGGTGGTAGAGTTTATTCATTCGAACAAGTAAACCAACTTAAACCAAAATATAACTGTTGTAAGGCGCAATCCAAGATTTGAGGTCCACATAATTTACCGTAAGTGTAAATAATGCCGCCCAATGGCAGCCCCTCCTTAGGTTCTGACTTCTCCCCCCGTTTTCATTCTCAGATAAGGCGCACCAGAAACACGCAACATTGCCCTTCGCGTCCTCTAACCCCAACTTCACTATGGACTCCCTGAGCCCTATATGTGAATGGAGCCAGGGAAAACTATCACTTGGAAGCATCAAGTGGTGCAGCCTCACCAAAGTCGCGAAAGATAGTCAAGCAGCGCATTGCCAATCGCCATACCAACACTCCTCTTCCCTTACGACGCCACCTCGACTACAGCGGTGCAGGGAGAGGAATCTCCTCTAACCGCAGCCCACTAAAACACATACAACGTGGCTCGACATCATCAGGCGACCTTTCGACACTTGGCTGTGGCCCTTGTGTTTGGTGAAAAATGAGGAAAGAAGAAATAAAAAAACATTCGAAATAATAATCTAATACTTTTATACTTACTGGTACTGGTACTACCAGAAAATATTGTCGGTATACTGCACTCTTTCAAAGTGGTGCAGTTCTCATGTCTAATAAAACAGTCGTCTGTGAAATGTTTGGAACAAATATGATCATTTTGTTTCGGACGCCAATTCACAATATTTATGCTTTTAAGCCATAATTTTAATCTAGGTTCAATTGGAAACCCGTTAATTAATAAACATTCGATAATCGTCTGTTGGCGACTTTGTTTGTTAACATATATGTGATATAGGTAGGAAAGAACATCGATAAGTATTATAGATAGACAATGCACTCGACAACGCTATTGAATTTTATTGTTTATCAAAACTCAGTAATATACAGCCAAAGTTGTTGGTATATATGATATTAAGATTAATAACAAATTTTTGAGTACTTATATTATCAAATAGTTTTAATTTGTTTAATATTTGCTGCAAATTCACTTACTTGTGAAATGTTATACCACTTCCCTTTTGGTAACGAGTTTTACAGATTACGCACACTCTCATTATTAAAAAAATAATTCTTATTATGTAACTAATAATCAAACAACATAAAATACTTTCGTTTTTCAGTTTAAAAGTTCAAAATACAGATTTATTAAATAAGACAATTTAAATATGACAACAGACTTTGGCATATTATGTCAATTTTATTTTTCAAGACATCCTTTAGCGGCGCTTCAAATTGGCACAGTCATTTTCTATGGTATAGTCAGTCCAGCGTATAGTGCCACCAACTTATCTGTTCAGGTGGACAAAATTGGAACTAAGGCCGCCATTTTGTAAATGACATTTTTATAAAATATAAATAATATATATAATAACACTAATTCTCACTAATTTTAATATATTAACACGAAATTTGTTTTATTTTATATTATGTGTACCTAATGAATATGTAGTCACCTATTTCCTCGGCGAATTTCTTAAATGGCAATAGTAAGCACTCCACTAGCGACTCTGTAAACTGAACAGATAAGTTGGTGGCACTATACTTGTATATATATAGAGGTCAGTGTCTATAAAGCATAGCCCGCCTGTCCTTGAAAATTGTAGAATATATAGCGACGCTGACGTCGGTGAGTGCGTAGTTACTGCGAAGTTAGCTGTTTATGAGTACAAGTAGATAAAGTTAGTTGAATAATGTACAAATTTTTATTTGATTTTTGATGAGAAAATTTTCATGCTCCGTAATTTTAATCAAAATCCATAATTTTTGACAAAAAGAAACATTAAAAAATGGAGAAATATTTTATTGTGCGTGGATGTGCAAGTGGTTTAGCATCTAGTCGGAAAAATGGACTGAAAATGACTTTTATTTACTGAACTCAGTGTTCGCAGCGCCTCACTTATGGTGTCCATATTTCTTGGACACTATTTACTACGGCGATCGTGGTGGATGCTTAGTACTCTTATTAGTTTGTGGTGGATGCGTAGTATCCTCTTAATAGCTTAGTAGTCTGTGCATAGTGCAATATTTATACTTTATAGTAATCTATGGCATAGTGGCGGTTCATCAAAACATCAAATAATACAAACAATAGAAATTTTCCAATACGTGCTAAAGTTTATAAATATTTAATTAAAACAAGTGTAAAAAAATTTAATATGAATAATCTATTGATAGAAAAAATAATAAAATCAAACAACGAAATATGCCCCGAATTTTCATTTGATAATCCACTGCTAGATCGAAATGTAGCAAGAGCGCTGTCGAAGAGTTTTGTCAAAATCCTAAATATTTCTAAACAAGATTCTAAAGTCAATAATAATCTTCGCTTGTCAATATTAGAAAGTATTAGAAAAATGTGTCAGATTGAACCTGGTGATCATGTTAGAATTGATGAAAACATAACAGAACTACTTACAGATTATCATAACACCAGCTGTAAACATAAAAGCATTCTTAATAACACAGACTCTGTAAATAAAACTTTAGATGCTTTTTTGTTACAACGAATAGAAGATTGTGAGTTAAATTCTAAATATAAATCTGAACTTAATCCGGAAATAATACAATCATTAATAAATTTACAACAAAATGAAATATTTGAAATACTTCCTGAAGATGTTATATACTGGGATATTAGTGATTGTAAATATATGAGTATTCTTGATGAATTGTTTAATAAAAATGAGGATTACTTAAAGCAAACAAAAATATTAAATGATATTGCTATCAAAATAATACCAAAAATGGAAAGGCTTTTCTTGGAACATTGTATTCTTCTATTAAAGAGTAAAGAATATGGCATTGACAGTTTACTAGCTCACAACTCTTTCCAGCAATTAGTTAAGACTTGTGCAGTTTCATCAAAATGTTTTCAAATTTGCTGTGCTATATTGAACTTTATTTTTATATTTACTAATTTTAATAGTAGTATTCAAGAGTTTGTATCAAAGTTTATTAGTTTAGTGAAATCTCACTGTTCTCAAAATGCATTTTATTCTCTTTATCCGACTCATATCAGTCACATAGCTTTGCTTTTAGATTTTAATTATGAGGAATTACCACTTTCTATGCAAGATATTTATATACAATCAACATTTAGATATTTAGAAATACTATGTAATGAACAGGAAAGTGATTTAATTATGCTATTATGTCATTATTCAAGATGGTTTGATATTTATTTTGAAAGTAAATTTAGCTTAAGTACAGTTCTTTAAGTTTCAATATACTTAAATTTAAGTTATAAATACAAGGTTCAGAAAATCAGCAAATTTCACCAGTAAGAAGCATGGCTAGAACTTCTGGAGAAAAATAGCTTTTATTTTATATATACACATAATACATAAAATTAAAAACAAATGTTTGCAATGGTTGCTTTATTTTAAAAGTAATAAACAGAAAAATGTTACTAACAAAAATCAAAACAAACCAAGACCAGATAATTTTTGCAATAAAGTGTAACCTTTTTTGCTACCCACATATATTGAGCTTTTATTAAAATATTTCTGTGCAAGTCTACACATAACCTCTTTACTCTTTTTCTCCATATTGTGCTTTCGACCCTTCAAATGAAAATGAGTTGGATCCCAATATGGTATCAGTTGGTTACAGAAACCACAATGATATAGGTCTGGTCTCACCTAGAAAGAAAAAGATAATAATTGAACTAATTAAAAAAAATTGGTACTGTTAATTAAAATTTGAGAGCATTAAATATTACTTCCATATTCTATAATTCTATTATTTCTTTATTGAAAATCTAATGATAAGCAAAAGCATAATAGGGAAATAAAAAAGAAATTAAATATATGATATTTGTAATTTTTTACAAAATTTTCAACATCTTTTTATTCTTCATCGTCATCATTACAACCCTTCACAAGTCCACTGCTGAACATAGGCCTCCCCCAAGGAATGCCATCCTGAGCCACCTGCATCCATCGACTTCATGCATGTCTTATCAGGTTGTCACTACAACTAGTGGGGGTCGTCCTGCACTTCGCCTACCAATATGAGGCTGCCACTCAAGGTCCTTTTTAACCGTCGATTGTTGGTTCTTCCAGCTATATGGCCGGCCCATTACCACTTCCAGTTACTAATCCCTTAGGCTATGTCAGTCACTAGTTCTAACGCAGATATCCTCATTTCTAAGTTTATCAATCAGAGAAACCCCGAGATCAGCCATATCCACAGCTCACTGCTTCCGCATATGGCCAGCAGTGAAGGACAACATCTCAGATCCATAGGTCATTACTGGCTTTTTATTGTTAGTCTTTATTAATATGAATAAATTTAAAAAAGTAGTTGAGGCTTGGTATATAAGAATGCAATTGGGATTCCTTATCTGTATATCTATCATACTCGTAATCTGTCCCTGTAGTATCTTATTCTTTTTTACACTTTCACCATATGGTTTTTAGGGTTCCGTAGTTAATCAACAAGGACCCCTTATGATTTGGCTACATGCTACAAAGCTGTAATTTTGCATAGTTATAGATATTGATCAAATCTACAAAGTAGTGAAATAAAATCTTGAAAAACATTTTTATTTTGGGTATATTAATCTCATATACAGGTGATTTTTTTACCCGTCCATTCCATTATGTGGGGTGTTGTTAGATAGATCTTTCAGAAATATTTGGTGTATAGGCTAATATTGACCATTAAAGTGGTATTTTTATTAGAGTCCCCAAGACCTACCAGCTGAACTGCTGTTTTTGGAAAAGTAAAAAGTATGCACAATAGTAGTCTATGTAACGAAATAAAAAAAACTATCACAGGTAAGTAAGCTTACAAGTTAACGAGTAATAGTCCAACAACTTATTAAAAGCACTTGAATTAGTAAATATTTCGCTATAATGACAGAAAATGACCTAAAACTATCTACATTATAACATTATAATGTTATTGTAAACTACGGAAGTGGAACCCTACATTGTGCCTAGCCTGACACGCACCTTGCTGTTTTTTTTTTATTGACATAACCATCTCAAAAACGGGTTGAATATCAAATCCAGGCTTAGGGAGCAGATGAGAAATATACATCTCAGCGCCGCAACCAGCAACCCTTCTAACAGGCATGGTGATCATGACAAAACGGTCAATAATGCATACATACATCCAACAGTAGACTTTTATATACTAATGGATTGACATCTTTAGTAGACAAAGCCTAGTTGGCGAGTAGACACGAAATTGAAATGCTTATTGTTACAAAATTGAAGAACCTTATATTGCCCTCAGTATATCTGTAAAATATGTATTTTCAAACCCAAAAAGTCTTATAAAGGTCATATGTCTTTGGAAATCATCAAGAAGTGCTCACAAATAAATTTATATATTAGGTATAGTAAAAAAATATGTATAGCAATGTGATATAGTTCTTATGATAGATGTCAATCGTAATCGTAAAATGGAGCTTTATTTGGAAATGCTTAATTGCACGCATAAATTGCATGCACATATGCTTAATTTGCTCAAACTAAAATTGCACAAGCAAGCTTGTACGGATGCATGAGGGCGTGTGGACGCCACACATGTTCTTTGCGAAAACTTCTGGACGTTGTGCACAGCATCGTGTTTGCGCATTTTGGGACATGTTTATTTTTCCATCTAGGTATTGAAAGGACTTCTGAAATGATTAATCGCTGCATAACCCCATCGGAAATGAAAAAAGGTCTGAAGGTAGGTAGGTAGGTAGGTACCTGTGGTGAGCACAGAAATCTAAATAATATTGGGTGCTTTTGGCAGAAAAAAAGCGCTAGCAAGCGCTTGTAAGCAAAATGGCGATCGTAAGCGATAAGCACTGTCAAATCGTAAGTAGCTATTTTCCTCTAGGACAAGAAGTTAGTTTTAACCGGGGAACCTAACCTAATTTAAATATATGTTTGTAAAGAATTCGTATTAAAAACTTACCAATCATGAATTTTTAATAACATGTATATGTTTATTCATGTCATTATATTACTTAAAACTAATATTGCACAAAACAACTTATAAACTCTCCCTACTTCAAAACAAACAAATTAAATTAGCAAAATGGCGGATTGTCTCAGCGCTACTGAAGTTAGCAAACGCGTGTAACGTGTCCTGGCCGAAAACTGTTTAGTTCCGCCATTTTGCTTACAAGCGCTTGCTAGCGCTTTTTTCTGCTAAACGCACCCATTGCCTTATTATTTAGATTTCTGTGGTGGTGAGTGTGGTGGGTATCATCAGTCATCAGGTAGGTAGCAGTGGAACATATTAGGTATAATAATGTTATTACTTTACCTCTCTCACAAACTCGTTGGCAAGTTCCGGATCATAATCTATATCTAAAACTGAAGCTCTAACTAAATTCGTCTTATGTGCTTTGCTTCCGCAGTGTTGCTTCATTTCTTGGGCTTGAACTATTTTATCGCACGTTAAACATTTGATTTTATTATCCGCTATCGGAATAACCAGCAAGAAGCTTTGAATGTCCACGCATATTTTATTATTTAGGCAGATGGCTTTTAAATCCTCCACGATGAACGCTTCCTTCAAAAATATTTGAAGGGATTTCATTGGAGGGATGTACCACGTTTGATTGTCGTATCGTATACCCTTTTTTAACCCTTTGGCAAGTAACATACCCTGATGTCGGGTACCTCTTACATGTTCTTTTGCTACGTAATAATGTGCGGATATATAAACATCGCATAAGGAACAATAACCCTTACTGCCACCAGGGTTTAATTTTATAAAGTGTTTTTTGCCGTATTTAGCTATTTCAGATCTTCTTTTACCGTGATCAATAATTTCTGTGTATTCAAAGCTGTCAGAGTCGTCGGACGAGTCGCTTTCTTTGTTTTCTGTATTATGAGCTTTTCTGTGTCTAATCAAAGCTTCTAGCGTAAAGTTGTATAATTTCCTTTTACATTGAATGCATCTAGCTGTACAATTATCCGGCATAACATAAAAATATTTTCTTTGTTTTTCCAATAAAGGTATCGAAAGATCTTTGGCGCAAGATTCAACTTCCACTTTTTCAGGCGCTGGTGTTGATTTAACAATCGTTGGTTCAACAGATGCTGCACTTTCTATAATTTGTCTTTTTATATTTTGGACTTTTTCATTTCTTTCGTGATTATGTGACGAACCAATTGCAAAAGATTGGGAACATGTAAAACAGAACAAAGTATTATCGTCAATCTGAAATGGAAAATAAGAAAATACACTAGATTGTGACCGCGAATCTATAAATTCTGAAAGCCCTAAAACGAAACTAAATTGCCTACAGGGTTAATATGTCACTTTTTCCAATAAACTTTATTGTACACTCATCGTCAGCATACTTCCATACCGAAAAGTAGATAGTGGAAATAAATTTTGGGTTTGAATCCCAGCTCACACTTTAGGTTCAAGAAGAAAGTCTTGTTAGCAGTAACAGCGTATCACGTGCATTATTATTTTAAAGAACCATATGAGGAAACACTAAGACGAGAACCCAATGAGGAAACTCTTCAACTTTGAAAACATTGTGCTCTGGAAGTGAAACCTCAGAATTTTATAAATTACAACATGTGGTCCAAACCTATTGATAATGAGGTAAATTTACAGTTGCCAATATGTAGGGAGTGAATGTGAATTCTTAAACTTAGCTAATGGCATTAGCGTGTTGATGGCGTAGACTAAATATAGTAGTTTTTCGTAATGTATTCGAACCCCAGCCAACTGCTCCAGCCCAACCTTAATCTCACGTGTAGGCATAAACAAAGCTAGCGAAAGTATTCTTCATAATATAAAGCAGTGAGCAGCCACTGTGTTTTTCTATTTTTAGGGTTCCGTAGTCAACTAGGAACTCTTATAGTTTCGCCATGTCTGTCTGTCCGTCTGTCCGTCCTCGCTCTCTGACCGATAGCACTACAAAGCTGAAATTTGGTACCAATATGTGTATCATTCACGCCGACAAAGTGGTAAAATAAAAATTGGAAAAAAATGTTTTATTAGGGTAGCCCCCCTATATGTAAAGTGGGAAGTGAGTTTTTTTTAATTTCAACCCTAACGTGTGATATATTGCTGGAAAGGTATTTAAAAATGAATAGGGGTTTACTAAAATCATTTTTTGATAATGTCAATAATTTCGGAAATAATCGCTCCAATAGTAAAAAACAATGGACGGGAAACTACGGAACCATACACTAAGCGTGGCCCGACACGCTCTTGGCCGCTTTTTATTTAGTAAGAGCCTTTGAATTTCTGTGTTGTACACTTGTAGCATTTTGAAGTCCATTTTGGTTGTGAGCGGCAAGGACAATATTAATTAACTTCAAAAAAGTGGTTGTTGCCGACAAAACCTCAAACTTATTAATAACGTATGAAAAAATATAAGTTTTTTTTTTTATAAAGAATAAAGGTAATAAACTTGTACGCAGTTCACCTGATGGTAAGTGGATGCTGTGGCCCATATTGATCTACATCTATTCTGGATTAAGAATCAAAATACCGATGTGTTGATTTGTTGCCTCTTACGAATATATAATGCCTCGTTTCCAGTTAAAAGGGTCTCGGGTTCTCTACACTCACCATACGAAACACAATAGTATTAAGCTGCTACTTCACACTGGTATTCCGCGATACCGTAGTCCATCACGGTCGAGCTACAACCATAATATAGCTGCAACATAGCTCTACCACGTCCAATAATACCTAACCGTAAAATATATATTCCTTAAACAGTTCAAAAAGCTTTTACCTTTCTATTGTATTCGTTGTCTTTAACCTTTATCATTTCAGATTGGACCAAAGCAATCATATGTTCACGTTGCTTAACATGTTCAACATTTTCCACAGATGTGTTACAAAGAAAGCAATGGCTATTAACAATGCCGTGCCATTCAAATTTGCTCATAATCATATTATGATATTTTATTAGGCCGTTTTTGTTACGTGTCACCTCACTAGCTTTTTTGATTGTGATAGGGTTTTTCTTACGAAACAAATGAGTATCGTCATTTATATGAATGTTAATCGCAACTGATGTCGTAACATAGTTGCAAATCTCACAATAGTAGTACTTTCCAATCTGCAAAAAAATATAATTACGGGTTAAAATAGTTCGTTACATTCATTTTTTTATATTCCCTACCCGCTCTTTGCCGTCCACTGTTGGACATGTCTTCTTGCATATAGTAGGTAAGGTAAGCATGCGATTTAAATTATACGTATAAGTTTAGACATCTGATAATGCTGGACATAGCCTCTTAAACAGTAAAGTTTGAGGGCATCACTATTCTTTATAATATACGGAGAGGCAGAGCCAAAAAAGTCTGAATTTATAAAGCCTGGTTTTTTCTCACGTGATTATAATCATAATTTACAATAAAAAGCGGATATTTCAACAGGTGTCTCAGGTGCGCGGTCAAACATGCCGTGACCACCTTTGAGTATTAAACCAAAATAAATAAATATATGCGTTAAAAATATTTAAAAACAAATCAATGAGTTCTTACCTGTGTTCGTTAAGTACATTGTTGTATTTGAACGAATTTTATTTCTGGGATTTTTAGACACAACTGCGACACGGAAGTGCCTTATCGTACTTTAAATGATTATGATTATTTTATTTAAAGTTAATTATAAATAAAAAACGAGTTGCCACGTGCAACGTCCATTGAGAGCGAAAAAATTTCATTTCTTATTCACTGAGTGACGGGCGTTGTTCTACGGAATGGTTGACTGACCATTTTATTTATTAATAATAAATATAGTCAGTAATAGTTACAAAAAAAATCTCGCTTAATAAACGAATTGCACCCTTATAAACCTCGCTTCATATATTACAGCTGACTGGCCAGCTGTGTTCTCGTAAGACGTTGACTGACTATGATAATTTTGATTTACATATTAAAAAACAAAAGTTCATAAAGTTTCAGCCTTAAGAAATTGATTTTATTATGTCAATGGTCACGACATGTTTGAACGCGCACCATTTTATTGTAAATTATGATTATAATCTAACCTGTTAAATCTATAATCTAAATAAATCTATAACCTGAGAAAAACCAGGATTAATAAATTCGGAGACTTTTTTGGCTCTGCCTCTTGGTCTACAAACGTTCAGAGTCGTTGTGCAGTAACCTCAAACATAATAAGATATATGTGGGCAGCATCAGTAGTCTCGCAGGTTTGATGTTGCTACACAAGTACGCGCAGTGTCTTGTGTCTTCTTTGAGCAATAAGTCGAATAACGTATAGGTACCTATTATATTTATACCTATTTATACTTAAATATCAGACTAACAGCAGATAAAGCTAATCTTAAACGCAGGTTCTTGTCATTTTAATTTTTATAGCTCTCCTTACCATTTAAGAGTGATACAAAGCGAGGATTTAAGTTTCATAGTTCAATGATATTCTTATTACAGATACATACATGTAAACCGAGCGTGATGCTGTAACGATCCAGCGCAGTTTTGATAATTCTAAAGTTTGTCATAAACTAAATTAAACACAAAACAAATACTCAATAATATCATTAATTAAATTTGTTGTTGTAAAAGAGGGAACACCTTTAAAACCTTTTTAATTCACTGTCGTGGTTTATATCTGTAATTGTTCAGTATCAAAAAAGTAAAATTTAAACTTATAAAAACTATTAATTTCGTGCTTGCGGATTTTATTATGCCCCTATGGCCATTTTCGTAATTTATTATTATTAATAATTCTTTGTCAGCCATTAAAGTCAAAAAGATATGCTTCAATATCTTGTTGACTTTAATGGCTGGTAATAACTTTGGTCACGCTTGGACGATTGCAGTACCAGACTTCTCGTACTTTTCTGGCATTTTCTAATCGCCTCTCACGACACTCACAATATAAAATAGCGTGCTGACAAAATGGTAGTTGTGTGGTAGCGGCGTCCATTATAACTGATTAAAAATCACATTTTATCCTTTACTTACCCCATAACTTACCATAAATATACAGTCTTTTTTGTATTTTGGGATGTAAGATAGATTTTTTATATTTTTTCTGTGTTGTTCCCATCGGATATGCCTTTCCACTTGTTCTGTAAGTTCGAAAGATTCCTCGCAAAGAAGACAATAGTAGTCTATCTCGCCACATAAAATCATATTTTTGTAATATCTGTTCATATTGTAAAAAAGGTAAGATACTTGTGCAAATATTAAATAAGTATATTATGAAAAAAATTGTTAAGATTATTAACTACACAATGTTAAGAACACTTGAAACTATATTTCTTCCTGTTAGTTTGTGATTAGATAAAATGTAGGTATGTCTAAAATAATTTCCAAGAAAATAATCACTACCTACTTGAGAGAAGGGATGATGCCATAGACCTATAGAGATATGAAACTTATCTGCTATACTTACCTATACGATACATACGTTGTATATTATCTCACAAACTAAAAAGAAGTAAGTACCTACTTACTACATGATCTCTATTTAATAGATTTGTAGATTTGTAGGCAGAGCGTTGGAGTGCGCGATTTCGGATCTCGCAACGTGATCAAGATTTTTATGTTTATTTGTTATTTAGTATTCTAACATACACAGCCGAGCAAATAAATTATATAGAATGATAAAATACTTTGTTTGTCGAGTTACAAAGATTTTATGTCGTTATGTGTACTACAAGCTTTGGTCGTTTTATTAAATTATTCTTGTAGAAAATTATTGATTTATCAATTATAATTAAATAAAATAAAAAATATATCTATATATTACATTACATTTAAATAAAATTGAAGTTTCTGTCTGTAATAACCACTGATCTCTCTCTCTCTCTCTCTCTCTCTCTCTATATATATATATATATATATATATATATATTAGGAATTCTGAAAATGTTGCAATAATTTAAAAAATTGTATTCTGCTACTGCACGAAATGGTAATCTGTGGTTTAGTCGGGGGAGTGAGTGTTGCTATAATGAGATTAATGTTGCCTGTAGAAAAATACAACATATAGCAAATACATTGTGGCTACCGTTGAGTGCGTTATCAGAATCAGTATACAAACTTATGTTAATAACTTTATTTCAGACAACTCGATCATTAAAATCTTAAATTGAGAAGTATTTTAAAAAAGATTCAAAATTTATTCTATTATAACCATTGATATAATTATATTATACAGTATTACTACTTGTTCATTCTAAGAATGCCGTTACCTTCCGCCGCGCTCCCTCACTCCGCGCCTCAAGCGTCGCCCTGTTAGTACCGATAGCAGCGCCTTCGTAATTTTTTACGTATTTGAAATATTTTAAATGTAAAATAAAACTATAACAATTTTTAATTATAATATTTTATAATTATATCTGATACGCTCCTATTCACTTATATTATTTCACTTTACTAAATAAATTATTTTACAATATGCATTTTATCTACTTGTTTGCTCTCAATTACTGTGTACAGGACAACAAACTACTTACTTAGTTTTGCTGAATTTGACAAAAAAATAGTCATCATGTTTATGTGATATTATAGATAAACAAGATAATTTTTTTGTCTACGGTACCGTCGGCTGTGATATCATAACGGTCGACGACGGTATGACTTAAAATGAACGCGTAGTATAAACTATAATAAAATAAATCATGTGTACAGTTCACACACTTCATTTTTAGGTTCGAATAAAATTGATCGACAGTCAAGGTGGCCCTTAAAATTGACGCTAGATGGTCTAACGGCTTAAACATGATTTATTGTACTATAGTCTTTAATATTGTATGTATTATATCTTATATGTTAGAGATGGGCCGAATATGGATTTAACCGAATACGAATATTCGGCCGAAAGTTCGGTGAAACTTTTACCGAACCGCATATTCGGCCGAACATTATTCGGCAAGATCACCTCGGTACCAAATCAATTTATGTCAGAACTTGTTATCATAAAGCGTGTTTTTTGGACTTATTTGGAATTATTTTAGAGAAACTGACGACCAAAGTAAAGTGAAATGTACTAATGTAATGTAATGTTTTTTGTTTGATTCCAAAAACATTTTATCAAGCTTTCTATTTGCTATAATTGGTAACAAATCTACAGTGCCTCAAAAACATAACGCTATACAAGTAGATTTAATCCATAAATAAAATATACTTTCAACTGTAAAATTATGAAAGACATGGCGTTACTCAATTCATACATTTCAATACAGTGGACACTAAGTACCACTATAAGTTAAGGCGTTACCCCTAGCGAACCACCTTGAGCGTTCGGTCCTGTACAATCCACGCGCTCTCGCTACAATATATCGCGTAAGAAATACGCCAAAATTTTTGGAATTATTCAAATTAAAAAAGAAAAGCGAACTTAAGAACTTGAATAAAACGTGAATAACATAGATTTTTAAATTATCTATCCATTAGTGCAGAGTTCCCCAAACTTTTTTGTGTCGTAGACCCCTTGCCATGTTTTTCCGTGTTGGGTAGACCCCCACTTACCTGATATTGATTTCCTGTAAATTTCTAACTTTAGTGAAGTTTAGTGTTAAAAACTTAAAGTAAAAACACATGTTAATTTATACATTTATTAATTGAATTTAAATTAAAACTACTCAAAATAAAATTTTGTATCTGTTATGTAAAATATACGTAGCATTAAATAAACATAAAATAAACTATAAATAAAATAACATAAGCAATAAGTCAATATTTTTAGTGAGAAGGATGAACCTGATGGTTTAATAATAAATTATCAACATTTGGCGTTAATTTTGTAAGGGTTAATCTTAAATCTCCTCGGCTAATGATGTCCAGTCTGTTTTTTTTTTCGTTAGGAGATTGGTAACAGCGCTGAACCCCCTTTCCACTAGGTATGACGGTGGAAAGGATATTAAAAATTTCCTCGCTACATTCCATAATACGGGATAAGTAACGGGTATATTGTTTTGCAGCCAGAATTGCTGATATCCGTTTTTAAACTGAACCTTAAGTTCTTCGTTTGTACTTAGTTCAGTCAGTTCCTCTTGTATTATGACATTCGTTTCTTCTATGTCACCATATGGATTAATTATCTACGGTGGTATTACCATAGTCAAAATATCCTCAAACCTAGATTCAAAATCTGAATAGAGGGCATTTAAATGTTTAACGTAAGTTGAAACGTCGTCTTCCTGGCAGCTTGTCTGTGACAAATTGGGGAACTGAGAAAATTCGCCCCGTCCAATATTTTGCTTCATTAGTTTAACTCTGACAAGAAACGCTGATAAGATGGACTTTGTTTTAATCAAATTTAAACTGTCGCCTTGTAATTGCAAATTAACCATATTAAATTTTGTAAACAAATCTGTTAAATAGGCGATGTCTGTTTTCCTCTTCATTAAATTTTCTTTTAAAATTTTATCTTAAGTATCCAGAAATTCTAAAATAGTCTCAAAAAGTGCAAAAAATCTTGTCAAACATAAGCCTTTCGACAGCCAGCGTACTTCAGTGTGAAGGAGTAATTGATGAAAGTGTTCGTCATTTTCTTCACACAACTGCGCAAATAACCGCGTATTCAACGCGTTGCTTCGGATTCGGTTTACTGCATCAATGACTAAATGAAGTGATTCACGCAATCTAACACTCAAATGTTAGCAACTAAATGTCGCCGATGGATGACGCAATGTATTGCTAACACCCCTGACACATTTTGTTTTAAATAGCTTATAAATCCACGATAACGTCCAACCATGGCAGGTGCTCCATCTGTAGCTACTGATATTATATTTGATAAAGGAATTGCTTTTTAAATGAAGTAATCCTTCAAAACATGAAATATTGATTCACTTTTAGTGTCGGTTATCAAAGTTCTTGCGAAGAGCAGTTCTTCGTAGATTTCTTGATTCATAATAAAACGAACAATGTCAATATGCCAATAATAATGCTGCATTATCATGTAAAGTTGACTCGTCCAGTTGTACAGAGAAATGGGTCGTTTGCAAATAATTACATAAGAAGCTTTCGATATCAGAACTCATTTCATCAATACGTCTTTCAACAGTATTATTGCTTAAGGGAATTCTTTTAATGATATCAGATGCAGGTTTGTGTAAAACATTTTTTAAAACCTCTTCAACGGCTGGCAAAATTAACTTCTCTCCGATAGTATGCGGTTTTCCGGATTTTGCTATAAGTAACGAGATATTGTAAGACGCCCGCAAACCATCATTGTTTCTTAGTGACGTCGAAGGGAACATTCTGTCCAGTGTAGGTATCTTCTTAAGTTTATCTTTGAGTGTTTGAAGGTATTTCAAATCTTTCTCTGTTTTATCAGGGTGGCATCTTCTCAGATGATCTTGCGGTTTAGATGGTTTCATAGCGTCATTGCCCAAAACTTTGTTGCATAAAAGGCACATCGGCAATTGTTTGTCTGCCAATGATGGAATGAAGCCAAATTTCAAATAATCGACACTGTACTGTCTACATTTCTTTTTAGATTCGGACATGGCATCAGTCATCTGTGGGCAAAATAAAATTATTTAAATAAGACAGAAAATCCAGCAGCTGTATATTAAAAGTATTTTTTGATTTTTCCGAAAACATTCCATAATTCGAACATCTTCTTGCAACAATTAGCTCGAATTACGGATATTGCACTGTAATTATAATACCAATTGCTGAAACTTTCAAAAAGAAACTATTGAGAAGTACTCGTGTAATTTTGCATGATTGAATATTAAACTACTAATAACTAAAGTCATGATTGGCGTAATTTATCTATCTTTGCTAACTACGAGTACAAAACTAAAATTTAATAAAAAATAATGTACTGACTTACTTTTCTCTAGCACTCTCAAACAAAATAACACTGACTCACAATAATTTGTGTGATATATACAGAATAATACTAGCTGTTTATATTTTTTTTAACTATTTCTTAGCACTTTCCTTTTCAAGATTCAGGAAACGAATAAACGTATTTGTCCCACATTCGTATTTATAGAGTGACGAATTGAACAAGTCAGTGCAAGTAGCGAAGCTCTAAGACTGCGACTCTCAGGTTTTTACAATTTCAAAATGTATTGCGACCACAAAGCGAATATCAACATCCTACAACTTACACAATTTTATAAACATACATAATAAATTTTTTAATTCATAGGTACTTTTATAAATAATGTATATGTTTTGATATTATAAGGTAGTAGGTATGATGTAAGTAAGTAGGTATTATCAGTGTATGTGTTGAGGTCCACTATCGTGGACTCCCATTTTCATTTCATGGACCCCCAATATTTTTTTCGCTGACGTAGACCCCTTGCAGGTTGTCATAGACCCCTAGGGGTCGATAAAGACCACTTTGGGAATCACTGCATTAGTGTAATCAATAATTTTAGTCATTTTTTGTAGTAGTACTTGTTCGGAGATTTAGCCGAATATTCGGCCGAATTCGAATATTCGGCCCATCTCTAGTTATAGTAGTAACATTTTTGAATGTTTAAAATACTTCTCAATGTTATTTAAATTTTTAGGTTTTGAGTTTTCTGAAGTAGAGTTATATTCAAATACTGTTAGGTATTTATATATAGAATAGAGTTATATTTAAATACTAATTCTGATAACACACTCAGCGGGAACCACAGGGTTTTTGTTACATGTTGTATAATTGGATATTTACAGTGGGGTTTTAAAAATGTGGGTCGGGTTGATACTTTAGACGTAACTTGTACATATATGAGTGCTAACAAATTATTATTTTAAGAATCTGGGATAATGACCCACATCTGGGAGTAACGTAGTATTCAGATTAAACGTACGCTAATTATATTTTTTATTTATTAAGAATAATATTGTACGAGGAAGAGTCTTTGGGAGTTGTTTCTGCGGTCTATAGAGATATCACATTTTCGTAGAGACTGCACCAAAGGCTACTATAGACTATTATATTCAAGAATTAAAATTTTCGTTCCGCAAATAGAACCCAGTATACTGGCCAATGCAAATGTAGTCATAAATCAACGCCATACTGGTGGTTCGTTTCAAAACATTGGCCAGTATATGACAACATACATTTGCGCTATATTGGAAAAGTGTTGGCGATTATTTTGTCATTTTGTGCTCCAAAAGTTATTATATCCTGTTTCAATTAATTTGTGAAGAATGGAGATACCAGCAATAATTCTACATTTTTTTCGTATTTGAATGAATAAAAACAAATTCCGGCATGCTTCATTCAGCGTACACACAATTAAAAATTGTTTATTAAAACAATTTTTAGGCGGCGATATTCGGCGGGATATCGGACACAATATGGCAGCGGCACGTCAGTACAATATGGCGTCAATTAATTACGTCATTTGCATTCACCAGTATACTGGGTACATTTCGGGACATACCCTTAAGAGTTCTGTTTACTAATTCTGACACGTGCAAAACATTCGTTAATTAAATGTAGTTAACTACTAGTACGTGTTCTTAGTATGTGTTCTTCCTGGCAACCCTATCTTGTACCCGTTCTGAGTTCTGAGATTCCCCCTACCCCGCAGGATCGTGGGATATGTATGGTTGGATGTACTCACAGTGTGTCAAACATCACAATACAACGTCATTTCTATGTATAGGGTTTATTTATTATTGTAAGTACAAATATGTTATGTATTTAAATTAATTTTCTTTTTGTGAATTTTGTATTAACCAAATGCCTTTGGACCACTGTACGTGGATATTTTAATGCAATAATGTGCGCAGTAATATACAGGAGTCCCGGAGTTTAGTTTTATGCGATTAAAGGAATGAAATGAATTATTTATAAGGAATTGAAATGATTTTAAATCTTGTTTTTTTACTCGATTTAAGTAAAAAATAAATTTTACTGTACTTTTCAAATGAATTCAAAAATTTTTTAAAAAATATAAAATAATTTTTTGAAGAATTCCCCGTAAGAGTGCAGGTATGTCCCCCCTATCTATATATTTTTACTGCTTACAGATGGACATTTTTATAACTATTCTCCCATATGAGACTGTTCTCCTTACCTCTACACTCCATGCGTTGTATATTACAGCAGTATGAAAAAAATGAAAATTATCCTTAAGATAAGAAGGCGACCTTGGATCGTTTAAAATTGAATAAAGTACAAGTAAAATTCTAGAGCATCGCCTTTGACGTATAGGTAGCCATTTAAGCTTTGAACTTTGTGGTCGTACTTACGTAAACCAAAAATAAATCTTATGGAATTATTAAGAAGGCGCTCCAACTTGTTTAGAAGATTTTCCGATAGATCTGGGTAACATACATCGGCATAGTCGATAATAGGTAGAATAAGGGAATGAACCAGCGTAAGCTTGGTTTTGAAAGGTAGGAAATTTTTAAGACGATAAAGGGAACGCAAGGTAGCAACAACTTTACGACTATCTTCAGAGATCTGCAATTTCCAGGCCATAGTTTTATCCATGTACAGGCCAAGATTTTTTATGGAATCACAATATGGAATCAAGCTTCCATTATAAATTACAGGAGAGAGATTTCCATAATCAACCTTAGCCAATAATTGCGAACTACCGAATATTATAACTTTGCATTTGGCAGGATTAACAGAAACGCCATATTTAATAAGGTTAGAATTGTTACCTAATTATAAAGTTTGCTTTAACTGCTTTCGGAAAGGTAATTTTGTAAACCATTGCAACAAAACGGGGTGTAAAATATGTCGACGAAAGCATCATACCCTAATTCATTCGGAAGGTACGTCACTTAAGCATCTTGGTAGCAACAAAGCCCGAACTGAATCTCACACTACACCGTTGGAGACTATACCAGCACCGTCTAGTGCTAACTGTCTCTGTCGGCGAGTGTCGAACCGCCATCGTTTGGTAGGCGAAATCGTGACAAATACTTCGTATTGCTGTCTACAGCATTAATTAAACTGTATGATAAAAACAATCGTGAGCACATAGCTCGCGCCATGCTCGACAGTGGAAGCACTTCATGTCTTATGACAGAAAATTTAAGTCAGAGGTTAGGTCTGCCTACTAACTGTGTTGACAAATCTTTACTTGGCATTAATAATGCATCTTCGCGTATCACAAAAATGAGTCGCGTAGACATTAAGTCATTGGATGAAAGTTTTACAACAAGTGTCCAATGTTTTATTTTACCGACAATAACCGATAACGTACCTTGTCATAAAATTGATTTGACGAATCTGAATATTCCGTCACATATTTGTTTAGCAGACCCCTATTTTCACACGCCTGCATCGATTGACTTAATTATCGGTGCAGATATATTTTGGGATATATTAGGTTCCCAAAGAATTAAAGTAGGAGAACTTTGAGACTAGACTAGGATGGTTAGTTTCAGGTCCGATTAATAGCGATCATGAGTAGTTACGTTGTACCAGTTCTGGCGCACTGAGTCACAACAAGTGGTACAAGTACGACGTTCGTCGACTCACGATCCTAAAATAAAAAAAAAGTTTTGGCATGCTCTGATCACGAATCTGCGGTCCATTTTTGCGTAGGATGCACGGTTCCGGACATGTGCAGATCAATTAACTCTTATCTAATTGATATCCGGTGCGGGCCTCCACCGTCATTAGCGCTCCATTGTTCTTATCTACTAATCTATTGTTCGTTCAATACCGTCATTATCTATTCTTCCTCAGCGTGGTCCTATTGTATTATACTCCTTTGTTCCTATCTACACTAATCTGACTCATTAATAAAACACATTATCCAATTTTGTTAAAATTTTTATTTATAAAATACAAAATCTTATTACTTATTATCTATAAAATAGGAGCGAAACATCTCATCCACCAAAATATCGTTGTACAATGTGTTCCCTGTAAATATACTCGTAAAACTATGCATTGAACATCCCTGAAACTTATATAGCAAATACATTAACATTTACAATTTCTTTTAAAAAACTCTAGATGATATCGTACAGGTGCCCGTCCGAATGAATCAAAATATTGACCGACGTCATTCGTATCGATATATAAAGCTACCCAATGTGACCCTGGTTTATCATCTGTATCCAAATTGCATATTATATACGTTGGTACGTGGGTGTACATGGGTAGTTTATTGGCAGCATAAACATTATTTTCTAGAGTGGGGTGAATTTTTTTCAGATGTTGTTGTACATCTAATGTATCCATAATATTACTGCTATTAGTAGATTATTACAGTACCAATCTACTCAATGACTAATATAGGAATGATCAATTATAGTGATTTCTATATATTAAATTGCATTCTTTGTGTTATACAAAACGTATTTGAGTCATCAATACACTGAACAAGACACGACAGGAAGGACGTAGGAATGTAGAGATAAGCAACAGAATGTAAGATAAGCTTGTTGACGCATAACGTTACTGTCAATTCTACTGCAGAAATTCTTTAGATTAGAATTATTACTCACTGGTACTATATAAGACCAAGCAACTGCAGTCATGGAGTTAGTGTATGGTCGTTTGACCGCAGTGGATCTATCAATACTACATTTGTGTTACTTCAACGCATCAAAGGCCATGGATGTAAGTGTTTATTCTATTGACAAACTTACTTTTCTTTCTGTTATTTTCTTACGTCAGATAAGACATTTAACATGATTGGTACGTGTGTATGATATAGTGTTAACAAATTATATTTAAATATTATGTGTGTATATGATTAAGCCGTGGTAGCTCAGATGGTTAGCGCAAAATGTAAATTTCACAGTACGCGACCCGGGTTCGATCCCCGCCGGCATCAATTAAATTGTTAATTGCAATTTTAAGTGCTGATTTACCACGTGCTCAGCGGTGAAGGAAAACATCGTGAGGAATGCATGTCTGAGAAAATTTCGAAGGCATGTGAAGTTTGCCAACACGCATTGAGGTAGCGCAGCGAACATTTCCTAGCCCTAAAACCCTCTCAGAAATGAGAGGAGGCCAATGTTCAACAGTGGACTTTAATAGGTTGTAACTTTAACTTTTTTAACTTTTATGATTAAGTGTTAACAAATTGATATTAACATGATAACTGTGTTGTTGCAGAAATCATTGAGCTTCAATGAAAATACCTATAAACAGTATTACTACTCGCCACTCTCCCCTCAAGAAGAGAGTGATGACATCGTCATTATGTAATAATAACACATGCGATGGTGGAAAAAGAAAATCGCAATCGATTGATCATTTTTTTGAAGCTGAATCAAAAATAAAAAAGAGGAAGCTGTTATCATCAACCGTAGCACGAGCCGCTAGAGATGGTGTATCATACATTTCTACTAATTCTGACGACGGAGACCAAGCGACGCATCTCATCAAAATTGAAATGTACGATATGAAGAAGCTATCCAAGATTCCAACTACTGATCATTGGAAACATGCTTCCACGATGATTAAATATTACGTAAAGACTAATAAGGATAGCATCTACGACAACACAAACGCCCTCGTATACAATATTACAAAGACAATAACAGAAAGTGAAAAAGTTAAAAAATACTTTTTTAACAATGACAGTCATTAGCTGATCATTAGTGAATGTGATTCTGTTTACTTAAATTACTTCCGTGTACTCATTATATTCTATTTCTAATCCTTTGTTAGACTTAAATATCGGACATTATTTGAAATTTGGGTATCAGTTGGTCTACCAACACTGAACTGTTACTTACTCTGCTACCTATTTTCTTCTTTACTATAAGGATGGCAAACTTCAGTGAAGTGTGCACCAGTGCTTTCTTCTCCACAACCATGGAAGAGAATACGGAACTATTCAACAGCGAATTAAATCAGGAGTTGTCTAAAGTTTGTGATGAAATGGAGAAGGATCAACTGTTCGATTCATCGTATGATGATGAGTTGTATAATCACTGTGCGATGGTTGAAACACAGTTTAAGTAAGTAAAATAAACATTCATTTCGATCATAATTTACACAATGTCTTGTACAGTTTTTAATAAATTTAAACATTTTAGTAGTCAACCACTACAACTTGGAAGAGGAACGAAGCGAACGAGCAGCAAAGAACCCAAGATCATCAAAAAACCAACAACGGAAGTAGAAGCGCCTACCTCTGCAGGGAACAGTATCAGTAACGATGATCAAGTGGAATATCTAACGTGTCATATATTTATCAAGAAACGGTATTGTTACGCGCTCCAATCGACGATATACTAGCGCCATCTAGTGTCAGGAACGAGAGCGAGTAGAGCGTGTAAAGAATGACATCACAGATCTTTCGACCCACAGCGCCACCCGAAGAACTAAGTTTCTAGAAAATCTATACTCGCAAACTCGTCCCTTTGCGCGCATTTACCTGAAGATTCGGGATGTTTGTTTGCTAATTTAAATAAATAGGCGCTGCAATATGCGATCGAGACAGTGTTGATTTGGCGAAACAAGCGAAGCTTCGGAGCGGAATTAAGTGAATTAGTGTTTTTAATTATTAGTGTTTTTTTAACTTTAATTTGTATAAAGTAAATTAAAGTGTTAATTTAGGTAATTTTATCGGCAATTTTTATTGTCACGAACCTCAAGCTCGTAACAATTGGTGTCAGAAGTGGGATAAAATAATGCCGATTTTACCTAAGGAGGAAACGGAGGGTGTCCGTACCCGAAGTCAACGTCAGCAGGAGACGGACCAGAGGAGATTTGGTGGTGCAACGCCGCAGATGTCTGTGGGCCAGCCGCCGGCCACGGAAGCCGGTCCGTCAGCAGCTTCTACGTCTGTGGCACCTGACTTAGGTGCTCTGATGGTGATGCTGCAGGAGCAGGCTCGCCGACAGGAGGAACAGGTCCGTCGGTTGGAAGAGCAGCTGCGGGGTGGACAGGATGAACAGGTTCGTCGGTTGGAAGAGCAGCTGCGGGGTGGACAGGATGAACAGGCCCGCCGACAGGAAGACCAGGTTCGTCGTTTGGAGGAGCTGCTGCGGGGCGGACAAGAGGAACAGGCCCGTCGGTTGGAAGAGCAGATGCTCCTCATGAAGGACCTTCACGCTACCTTCGGGAAGGAGATAAAGGAGGTGAAGGATAGGGTTGCTCAGCATGACAACCGCCTGTCGGAAGCTGAAACCCAAATCGCGAAAGCTGAAAACCGAATCGAGAAAGCTGAAACCCGAATCGACCAAGTAAACAATCGGGTTGACAACGTAATGGCTGACATGAAGAAATCACTGGACGAACTCAAACTCGGAGATGGAGCTACAGCTCCCGTAGTAGCTACAACACCTTCGCTACGCGGGTTCAAGGTGCCACCGTTCGACGGTACCTCTTCCTGGCCAGCCTACAAAATCCAGTTCGAGGCTGTTATGAAGGCGAACGGCTGGAACAAAAGTCAGGCCGTGACTGCTCTCACACTAGGCCTGCGCGACCAGGCCTTAACAGTTCTGGAAGCTCTCGGTGAGGAAGTGACTTATGAGCAACTCCTTGAGGCATTGGAGCCGAGATATGGCGACGCTCACCTGGAACACGTCTTTCGTGCGCAGCTTAAAGATCGTGTGCAGCGCATCAACGAAAACCTGCAGCAGTGGGCTCTAGAAGTGGAGAAGCTGGTGCGAAAAGCATACCGGTCTGTACCTGTGCTCATTGAAGGGAACCTGGTGCAGACATTCATCGACCGCATCCGTGACCTGGAAGTCAGAGCTGCTGTGAGGCTCGGGCACCACGAGACGCTTAAGGACGCCTTGGCCCATGCACTGGAAGTGGAAGCCGTGCGGCAGGATCATCGTTCCCATCGCGTCAGGGAGGTTGCAGCAGCTACAGTTCGCGACCGCAACAAAGGATACAGCCCAAGGTGCTATGGCTGTGAGGATAGGGGCCATCTTCGATCCAGCTGCCCTAAGCGAACCGTGGAAAGGAGAGTTGATCGATCTCGAGAGGGTAGTGCAGCTAAAGGCACTGCCTGGCGGCGACAGGATCATCGTTCACCTCACGCTAGGGAGGTTACAGCAGTTACGGTTCGCGACCACAATAAAAGATACAGCCCTAGGTGCTATGGCTGTGGGGAAAGGGGCCATCTTCGGTCCAGCTGCCCTAAGCACACCCTAGGAAGGGAAGGTGAACGGTCTCAGAAAGGAAGTGCGGCTAACAGCACCGCCCAGCAGCAGCAGGAATACGACTTTGAGATCGAACATCGCAGCGAGAAATCTCATGGCAACGCAGATGCATTGTCAAGAAGACCTTGTCCTGAAGATGGCAACCATTGTAGTAGGCAAGGTAAGGAAGTGGTATCCGTGAGGATGTTCAGGACAGACCACCTCAGTAACGGGTGGAAGGACAGCCTACGACGTGCACAGCAGGAAGATCCAGACATCAAGCCGATTCTGGGATGGATGAAGGCCCGTGCTACCAAGCCTAAGTGGAGGGACGTCTCAGCGATGAGTTCAACCACGAAAAGCTATTGGGCCCAATGGGACAGCTTGCTGCTTCAGGATGGAGTCCTGTGCCGTAAATGGGACAATGGTCGAGGAGACAGCTATAGTTTGCAAATGGTTGTCCCTAAAGCTAAAGTGCCGAATGTTCTACAGCTGTGCCATAATGGTCGTTCAAGAGTCCACCTGGGAGTTAAACGGACTCTGCTGAAGGTCCGAGAATAGTTTTACTGGGTCCATTATCGTGACGATGTCGAGGATTGGTGTCGTACATGTACAAGATGTGCGGCCGTGCGGGGACCTCAGACACGTAGTGGAGGAGCACCGAAATTGTACAATATTGGTGCACCACGGGATAGGACAGCCCTTGACATTGCGGAGCCGTTACAGAAAGGCGTAAGAGGGACTCCTAAGATCGTCCATGTGGATCGCTTGGCGCGTTATCATGGGACCGATAATGCTCCGGACGAGCATGTCTTAGGAGGGGGCAGTGTTACGCGCTCCAATCGACGATATACTAGCGCCATCTAGTGTCAGGAACGAGAGCGAGTAGAGCGTGTAAAGAATGACATCACAGATCTTTCGACCCACAGCGCCACCCGAAGAACTAAGTTTCTAGAAAATCTATACTCGCAAACTCGTCCCTTTGCGCGCATTTACCTGAAGATTCGGGATGTTTCTTTGCTAATTTAAATAAATAGACGCTGCAATATGCGATCGAGACAGTGTTGATTTGGCGAAACAAGCGAAGCTTCGGAGCGGAATTAAGTGAATTAGTGTTTTTAATTATTAGAGTTTTTTTAAATTTAATTTGTATAAAGTAAATTAAAGTGTTAATTTAGGTAATTTTATCGGCAATTTTTATTGTCACGAACCTCAAGCTCGTAACAGTATTTAGCTAATCATTTTAAAAGTAATGTTCACAAAAATAATCTTTGAAATTCACATAATTCTTTATCAAACGTTAGTGTTATTGAATCTGCTTTTGGAAATAGGATTTTAACTTATAAAATCAAGAGTAGAGTAGATAGTTCGACATTGGTAAATTTTGAAACTCCTGAACTATTTTTAAATTCTATTAACGATGATATTTTATTTTTAATACAAGAGTGTATTCATCAACACATAATTTTTAAAGTAAACTTCATATTGCATGCTGATTTTGTTCAACAAACTAAAGATATTCATGATACGTTCGATTTTCAAACGCTTAACTATATTATTTGTCAAGGAGATGACCTAAAAATTTTTTTCATCTTTAAATGATACAATTACTACTAAAATTAGTGCATATGAAAAAAAAGATAGTGGATGGAGTCTAAAAAACATAAAATCTATAGACATGAATGTTAATAAATTTAACCCCCTACGCGGTACTTCATACATAGATCTTCCTCGTGACATAAAATTAAAAAAGGCTGTTATAAATGTAAAAAGCAAGGATTATTTTTGTTTTAAATGGGCGTTACTCTCGGCGTTATATCCCGTAAACAAAGACGCGGATCGTGTATCAACGTACGTTAAACATGCAAATAAACTTAAATTTGATGGTATTTCCTTTCCAGTTAAAATTTCTGACATAGCCAAAGTAGAGAAATTAAATGATATTAGTATTGTTACGCGCTCAAGTCGACGATACACTAGCGCCATCTAGTGTGAGGAACGAGAGCGAGGGGAGCGTTGCAGAAAATGACATCACAAATCTTTCAACCGACAGCGCCATCCGAAGAACTAAGTTTCTAGAAAATCTATACTCGAACACTCGTCGCTTTGCGCGCATTTACTTGAATATTCCGAATGTTTCTTTGCTAATTTAAATAAATAGGCGCTGCAAGATGCGATCGAGACAGCAGTGTTGATTTGGCGAAACAAGCGAAGCTTCGGAGCGGAATAAAGTGAATTAGTGTGTTTAATTATTAGTGTTTATTTAGGTTTAGGTAAGTGTTAATTTAGGTAATTTTATCGGCAATTTTTATTGTCACGAACCTCAAGCTCGTAACAATTGGTGTCAGAAGTGGGATAAAATCATGCCGATTTTACCTAAGGAGGAAACGGAGGGTGTCCGTACCCGCAGTCAACGCCAGCAGGAGACGGACCAAAGAAGATTTGGTGGTGCAACGCCGCAGACTTCGGTGGGCCAGCCACCGGCTGCAGGCCCGTCAGTAGCCCCTACATCTGCAGCACCTGACTTAGGTGCTCTGATAGTGATTCTGCAGGAGCAGGCTCGCCGACAGGAGGAACAGGCCCATTGGTTGAAAGAGCAACGAGAGGAACAGGCCCGTCTGTTGAAAGAGCAGCAGGAAGAACAGGCTCGCCGACAGGAGGAACAGGTCCGTCAGTTGAAAGAGCAGCTGCATAGCGGACAGGATGAACAGGCCCGTCGGTTAGTAGATCAGCAGGCGGAACAGGCTCGCCGACAGGAGGAACAGGTCCGTCGGTTGGAAGAGCAGCTACGGGGCGGATAGGCAGAACAGGCCCGCCGACAGGAGGAACAGATGCTTCTCATGAAGGACCTTCACGCTACCTTCGGGAAAGAGATAATGGAGGTGAAGGATAAGGTTGCTCAACATGAAAACCACCTGTCGGAAGCTGAAACCCGAATTGACCAAGTGAACAATCGAGTTGACAACGTAATGGCTGACATGAGGAAATCACTTGACGAACTCAAACTTGGGGAGGGAACTACAGCTCCCGTAGTAGCTACTACACCTTCGCTACGTGGGTTCAAGGTGCCACCATTCGACGGGACTTCTTCCTGGTCAGCCTACAAAATCCAGTTCGAAGCTGTCATAGAGGCAAACGGCTGGAATAAAAGCCAGGCCATGACTGCACTCACCTTAGGCCTGCGCGACCAAGCCTTAACCGTGTTGGAAGCTCTCGGTAAGAAAGTGACCTACGAGCAGCTCCTTGAGGCATTGGAGGCGAGATATGGTGACGCTCACCTGGAACACGTCTCTCGCGCGCAGCTTAAATATCGCGTGCAGCGCAGCAACGAAAACCTGCAGCAGTGGGCCCATGAGGTGGAGAAGATGGTTCGAAAAGCATACCAGTCTGTACCTGCGCTCATTGAAGGGAACCTGGTGCAGACATTCATCGACGGCATCCGCGACCTGGAAGTCAGAGCTGCTGTGAGGCTCGGGCACCACGAGACGCTTAAGGACGCCTTGGCCCATGCACTAGAGGTAGAAGCCGTGCGGCAGGATCATCGTTCCCATCGCGCCAGGGAGGTTGCAGCAGCTACAGTTCGCGACCGCAACAAAGGATACAGCCCTAGGTGCTATGGCTGTGGGGAAAAGGGCTATCTTCGATCCAGCTGCCCTAAGCGAACCGTGGAAAGGAGAGTTGATCGATCTCGAGAGGGTCGTGCAGCTAACGGCACCGCCTGGCGGTGGCAGAATCGTCGTTCCCCTAGCGCTAGGGAGGTTGCCGCAGTTACGGTTCGCGACCACAATAAAGGATACAGCCCCAGGTACTATGGTTGTGGGGAAAGGGGCCATCTTCGGTCCAGCTGCCTTAAGCACACCCTAGGAAGAGAAGGTGAACGGTCTCAGAAAGGAAGGGCGGCTAACAGCACCGCCCAGCAGCAGCAGGAATACGACTTTACTATCAGACACTGCAGCGGGAAATCTCACGGCAACGCAGATGCATTGTGAAGACGACCTTGTCCTGAAGATTGCAACCATTGTAGTAGGCAAGAGAGTAAGGAAGTGGTATCCGTGAGGATGCTCAGGACAGACCACCTCAGCAACGGGTGGAAGGACAGCCTACGACATGCACAGCAGGAAGATCCAGACATCAAGCCGATTCTGGGATGGATGAAGGCCCGTGCTACCAAGCCTATGTGGAGGAACGTCTCAGCGATGAGTTCAACCACGAAAAGCTATTGGGCCCAATGGGGCAGTTTGCTGATTCAGGATGGAGTCCTGTGCCGTAAATGGGACAATGGTCGAAGAGACAGCTGTCGTTTGCAAATGGTTGTCCCTAAAGCTAAAGTGCCGAATGTTCTACAGCTGTGCCATAATGGTCGTTCAAGAGTCCATCTGGGAGTTAAACGAACTCTACTGAAGTTCCGAGAACAGTTTTACTGGGTCCATTATCGTGACGATGTCGAGGATTGGTGTCGTACATGTACAAATTGTGCGGCCGTGCGGGGACCTCAGACCCGTAGTAGAGGAGCACCGAAATTGTACAATGTTGGTGCACCACGGGATAGGACAGCCCTTGACATTGCGGAGCCGTTACAGAAAGGCGCAAGAGGGACTCCTAAGATCGTCCATGTAGATCACTTGGCGCGTTATTATGGAGCCGATAATGCTCGGGACGAGCATGTCTTAGGAAGGGGCAGTGTTACGCGCTCAAGTCGACGATTCACTAGCGCCATCTAGTGTCAGGAACGAGAGCGAGGGGAGCGTTGCAGAAAATGACATCACAAATCTTTCAACCGACAGCGCCATCCGAAGAACTAAGTTTCTAGAAAATCTATACTCGAGCACTCGTCCCTTTGCGCGCATTGACTTGAATATTCCGGATGTTTCTTTGCTAATTAAATAAAAAAATTAAATAAATAGGCGCTGCAAGATGCGATCGAGGCAGCACTGTTGATTTGGCGAAACAAGCGAAGCTTCGGAGCGGAATAAAGTGAATTAGTGTGTTTAATTATTAGTGTTTTATGTTTTAATTTGTGTAAAGTAAATTAAAGTGTTAATTTAGGTAATTTTATCGGCAATTTTTATTGTCACGAACCTCAAGCTCGTAACAGTATTAATGTTTTTGGGTTAGAATATAATATAGAAAAACGATGTAATTCTATAGTAGGTCCATCATTTTTAACAAAGTGTCGTAAAGACAGACATATCAATTTATTATTTTTTTCCAAGGATACAAAAAATCATTATTGTTACATAAAAAATTTATCGCGGTTAGTTAGTAAACAAATTTCAAAAGACGGTCACATCATGTACATTTGCGAAGCATGTCTACTTCACTTTCCATCTCAGGAAAGTTTAAATAACCATGAACAATACGATTGTGCCCACATTTGTACAGAATTACCCAACAGTGAAACTTTAAAAAAAAAGAATTGGTTTGGTCAACCTATTTCAAATGATAAAATTAAATTTGATAGTTATGAAAAAAAGTTAAAGATACCATTCGTAGTTTATGCTGATTTTGAAGCATTTTTAAAACCAATAGAATCATGTTCTAACGATCCTTCCAAACCTTTCACACACAATATTCAGAAACATGAAGTACATAGTTTTGGTTATTATATAAAATGTTCATATGATGATAAATTATCAAAATATGTAACATATTGCGGACCCAACTGTGCACAAGTTTTTATGGAAAGTTTATCTAACAATCTCAAAGAAATAAATAGACTTCAAAAATATCCTCCACTTCCGCTAACAAATGAAGACAAAAACCAAATTTCAAATGCAACCATTTGTCATATTTGTGAAACAGAGTTAGCAGAACATTTTTATGATTTTGATTGGTACACCGGTAGTTTTATAGGTGTTGCTCACGAATCATGTAGCTCGAAGTTCAGAAAACCTCGTTATATACCAATATTTTTACACAACCTTAGTCACTATGATGCTCATTTTATTGTTCACGCGTTAAACTTTTGTGATGGTGAAGTCGAAGTTATCCCTCAAAATAAAGAAAAATATATATCCTTTTCCAAAAAATTTAAAATGAATAACCACGAAATTATATTAAGATTCATAGATTCATTTAAGTTTTTATCATGTAAATTAGAAGAATTGGCCAAAAATCTCAGTAATGATCAATTTCAAGAATTACGTAGAAATTATCCTAATGATGAAGATTTCTTTCGTTTAAAACGGAAAGGCGTTTATCCATATGAACTTATGACTAATTATGATAGTTTAAGCCTAACATCGCTCCCCGAACAAACATTTTTTTATAGCTCGCTCACAGATTCCCATATTTCAAATGATGATTACAATCATGCTAAAGATGTTTGGGAATACTTTGGGTGTTGTAATATGCTAGTTTATTCAAACCTGTATTTAAACACAGACGTTTTACTTTTAACCGATGTATTTGAAAACTTTAGAAAGTTATGTATTAATACTTATGATTTAGACCCTGCGCATTATTACACAGCACCCGGTTTAAGTTGGGATGCAATGTTAAAATATACAAAAATAGAATTAGAACTTTTAATAGATTATGAGAAAATTGCATTTATTAAATCAGGTATCAAATTGCATTTATTAGATCAGGTATCATAGGATCAGAGGTGGTGTATCTCAATGTAGTAATCGTTATGCTAGAGCTAATAACAAATATATGGGGGATTATGATGCAGGGAAACAAAATTCATATATCACATATTTTGATGCCAACAATTTATATGGTTGGGCTATGTCTCAATGTCTTCCTACTGGTGGATTCGAATGGGTAAATCCGAATACAGAATTTAATGTGTCTGGGACATCGAACTTCGGTTTTATTTTAGAAGTTTATTTGGAATATCCAAATGAACTTCATGATTTACGTTCGGACTTTCCTTTATGCCCCGAAAACATTTGTGCAGGCAATATTAATGAAAATAAACTAGTCCCGAATTTAAATAATAAAGATAAATATGTAATTCATTACAGAAATTTAAAGCAGTGCATAGAAATGGGGGTTAAATTAACTAAAATTCATAGAGTTTTAAAATTTAAACAGTCTCGCTGGTTGAAGATGTACATAGATCTAATAACAAAATTAAGAACGTTAGCAAAATCAGATTTCGAAAAAGATTTTTATAAATTAATGAATAATTCAGTCTTCGGTAAGACTATGGAGAATATTGAAAAAAGGGTTAACATAAAATTAGTTACACACTGGGAGAACCAGGGCAAAGCTTTAGGTGCTCAAGATCTAATCGCTAAACCACAATTTCATAGTCTTTCAGTATTTTCGGAAAACTTAGTTGCGGTTCAGTTGCGAAAAACAAAGTTAATATATAACAAACCAATTTATTTAGGGTTTTGCATTTTAGATATTTCAAAAACATTAATGTATGATTTTCATTATAACTATATGGTTAAAAAGTTTAGTAAAATCAAATTATTGTATACAGATACGGACAGTTTAATATATCATATATTTACAGATGATTTTTACTCTGATATAAAACCTGACCTTTCATCATACTTTGATACCTCAGCTTATGATACAAATAATATTTTTGAATATCCAAAATTAAATAAAAAGAAATTAGGTTTTTTTAAAGATGAAAATAATGGTAAAATCATGAAAGAATTTGTGGGTTTACGATCCAAAATGTACGCTTTTAACTTAGAGAATAAGACTATAGCCAAGGCAAAAGGGGTAAATAAATGTATCACTAAAAAGATGACCATGGATAATTATAAGTCTTCTCTATTTAATAAAAAAGTGCAATATTATAGTATTGTAATTGCTCGTATAAGGGAGCGTTGATAAATAATGCGGGTTTGCTGGCGGGATGTTAACTGGAGAGCATACAGTAGCAGTTAGATGAGCAATAAATAACACTTCTTGAGAATTTCTTCTTGTTTTATTTCTTGATTCCTTATTATTACATTGCCGGATTTGGAATGATTTACCACGAAAAAACGCCCCTTTTTTATAAGCGGCTGTAACCTATCATAACTAAGAAAAAATCGCACACGGCATTAGTGAATCTATTGACCAATCAGAGCACAGAGTAACCCTTTCTAAGAGAGATTTACAATTTCCTTAATAAACGTGGTACAACATACCTTACAATATTTATATTTATTCCTAACGATAGATACAACTTATTTCTATTATTCTAAACATAAATCATTCAATAAACCTTTATTTTACATTTATAAAAAACAAAAATAGTTTCGCGGTCGCCTCACGGTTTAGCTCCGGAGTAGGATAGTATTTTTCGCCGAACATACAAGTAGCGCCGCCAAGAGGTAGGAATGTACAACACTTTTTCAGGAATAATGCTTAAGAATCTATACAATATTTTTTCATGAAATTTAAATCTTTCTCATAATGAAATAACATTATATAGCGATTAATTGACATATTAATGTTTCTTTTGAATTACTTTAAAGGAAAAAGAATTATATTAATCACTTATATGTTAATAGCTCTTAAAGTTACGATAAAAGAAATCTTACTAGAAAATAAGCTTATACTTGCGTCTAATGTTCTAATTAGACCTAAATAATATTAAATAGATTCATATAAGTCACTTTAAGATAAAAATAGAAGTGTTTAATTTACTTTCCTGTTTTCAGCACTAATCAGTCTTTATACTTAGCTTTATTTTACGAATAGGAAACAGTTAAGATTAATACTATCACTTAATTTTAAATCACTGATAAGGAATAATTAAGATTAAATGCTAACACTTAGTTTTAATTCACTGATAAGAAATAATTAAGATTAAATGTTCGAATTCACTTTGTCGTCGCTAACATTCTCCCCCACGGTGCGTAGCACTGCATCCTCTGGAGGCGACGACTCCACTGGCACCAGCACGATGACACGTCGAGTTGGACGGCGAAGTATTCCGCCTGCTGTCCGCACGTCCAGCACCCTGGTTCTTCCGTCTGGTCCGGGATAGGTTTTACGATTTCACCGCGAGGCCATGAGTTTCGCGGTAATGTGGCGTCCACTATTAGCACGATGTCTCCTTCCCTTGGGTCTCTGGTTTCTTTCCCCTCGAGTTTCCTTGGCATCAGGAGAGGTAAGTATTCTTTAATCCACCTTTTCCAGAAGTGGTCTGCGAGTCTCTGGGTGGTTCTTCAGCTTGCCTTTCCGATGAGCTCCGTGTCGCTGAACTCTCCCGGCGCCATAGCTCCGCATGATCTTCCCAGCAGAAAGTGGTTCGGTGTTAGGCTCTCCTCGTCTCCTGGGTCCATGCTGATCGGGGTGAGAGGTCTCGAGTTGACGATGTGTTCAACCTCAGTTATTAGCGTATGGAGTACTTCCTCGGGCGGGCTCTTCTCGTTGAGGACTACTGCTAGCGCCGTCTTGACTGTTCGTACGAGCCGCTCCCAGGCGCCTCCCATGTTTGGAGCTCCCGGGGGGATGAACTTCCACTGGATGCCCTTTTCCTGTGCGGCCTCCTCCAATTCCCTTTTTGCTCCGACGAAATTAGTTCCGTTGTCGCTATATATGGTTTTCGGAGTTCCTCTTCTGGCTGCCATTCGTCAGAGTGCCATGATCATTGAGCTGGTGCTGAGAGAAGGTACCAGTTCTAAATGTACTGCTCTAGTTGTGAGGCAGGTAAATAAGGCTCCCCAGCGCTTCTCGTTTCTTCTTCCGATGGTGACTTGCATCGGCCCGAAGTAGTCTACAGCTGTGCAGGAGAACGGAAATTGATGATGCTGCAATCTTTCACTCGGCAGATCTCCCGTTGGTGGTATCTCTGGTGAACTCTTCTTTGTCTTGCACCATTGACAGCTGTGTGCGACCGCTTTTAGAGTTGCTCTTAAACCCAAGATCCAGAACCTTTGACGAATTTCGTTCATTACTGTAGCGGTGTTTCCGTGAAGGAATTTCCTGTGATAGTGTTGTATTATTAGACGAGTTATTTTTTGTTTTCCGTCTAAAATGATAGGATTCATTATTCTTCCGTTTTGGTCGTGGAATTTCATTGTTCTGCTCCTTAATCAAGAATCAAGAATCAAGAATCATTTATTTGCATTAAACACGGTAAATAAGTTGTTACGTCAAATAAAAGATCAACATGTTTTGTCCTGTTAGGACGTGCAAATATTTAAGTATATGGTCAATTGAATTTAAATTAGTTATTATTTAAACAGTACAATTATTATTATTATTATAGTATTCATATTTAAAATCATAATTCATTACAAACAGATTGAATTGAATTAAATTGAATTAAAATTAGTTATTATTTAAACAGTACAATTATTTTTATTATTATAGTAGTCATATTTAAAATCAAAATACATTACAAACATTATATTCATGGTCAAGTGAATTTATTTGTAATTAAAAAACTCCTTAATATTATAGAAAGCCCTGTCCACCAACCACATAAAAAGTTTGCCTTTAAATTTACTAAGAGGCAATGACTTTATGTCGCTGGGCAGTTTGTTAAACACCTTTATTGCCATCGAGTAACAGCTCTTATGAGAGGTTGCCTTCTTTCTAAATGGAAGAACTAGTTTATCCTTATACCTTGTATTAAAACTAATAACATCACTATTTTTTGTAAAAAACTGTTTATGTTTTTTGACCAAGACACCCAACTCGAAAATATAAATGCTAGGAAGTGTTAGAATTTTTAGGGTTGGAAAAAGTTCTCTACAAGAATATAATGGACCAACCTTGCAGATTGCCCTTACACACTTTTTTTGAGCAATAAAAGCTTTGTTCACTGTAGATCCATTTCCCCAGAGTATTACGCCATATCTCAAAATGGAATCTATATAGCCATGACAGGCGAGTAAAGCAATTTTTTGAGATGAGGTCCTTGACAATCTTCGTAATGGGTAAATGAACTTATTGATTTTTGTACATACTTCTATAATATGTCTTTGCCAAGTACAACCATTATCAATATGTATCCCCAAGAATTTTGTATTTTGAACCTCCTCTAGTTTTTGTCCATTTATATTAATGTCAATAGTTTCTTTATATTTCCTTAGGTTAAATTGTATTATTTTTATTATTCCGTCGTCTCCAATGTAAACGTCGATTTTCTTAAGTCGACTCGAATTTTCTAATGGCTTTTCTGACTTCAGTTTTCTTATGTCTGATGCAAAACTATCGCTCTGGCTTATTTTTATTAATATCTCTTCGGCCTTTTTTAGGTGTTCTGCTTCTATGGGTGAGTATAGGCGCTTATTTTCACTTCCGCTGGTCGACGGGATTGAGGTTTGTGCTTCTTTCTTCTGGATTTTTTGTGGTTTCCAAGACTGATCCTTCCGGCGTGCGGCGGTGGTGGTCGCTTCACGGCTCTTCTTTATTAGGTGTGTAAAGGCGATCACTCTGGCTGTAGTGCGCAGCAGTCGCTCCCAGCTCGAGAACCTTTCTAGGTTTAATAGGGTGTCTTCTGCTGCCATTGTTGCCAATACCTTTTGCTTGCTTTTTTCTTCTGGCATAACAATTTCTGGCTTGAAGTCGTGAAATGGCCATTCTTCTTCTGGTCGACGGAGAAATAACGGGCCTTTGAACCATCTGGCGTTGTGGTCGAATTCGATTGGGGTTCCCCTCGTGGCGTCGTCCGCTGGATTCTCCTTGGTTGGCACCCATCTCCAGTCTTCTGGCTTGGACCTTTCTTCGATCTCGGCGAGTCGGTTGGCCACAAAGGTTTTGAACTTCCTTGGTTCTGACTTTATCCACTGCAGTACTGTGCTGGAGTCGGTCCAGTAAACCTTTTTCGATATGTCGAGCTCTGATTCCTCTTCGATTGTGGCGGCTAGTCTGCTTCCGAGTAAAGCCGCTTGTAGCTCCAGCCTCGGAATTGACACAGGTTTCGTTGGCGTTACCCTTGCTTTGCCGGCGATCATGGAGACATGGACCTTTCCTCCGGGCTCGACTATTCTCCAGTAGACTACTGCTGCATAGGCTTCTTCACTCGCATCGCAGAATGTGTGTAGCTGTCCTTTTCTGCCTTTGGGTGAGACGCATCTCGGGACCTTCAGCCTCGTTAATGTTGACACTTCTTCCAGGTATTTCATCCAGACTTCCTTTTGATGTTCGTTGATTGGTTCATCCCAGTCTATTTTCTTTCGCCAGATGTCTTGGATTAGTTTCTTTCCTTGTATTAGAACTGGTGTAGCAAAACCCATTGGATCGAAGGTGGACATTACTGCGCTTGTGACTTCTCTTTTTGTTGGAGTCCTTCTGCCATCTTGCAGGTCCTTCGGCGTGTTGCGTAGCCCGACGTTGAAGGCTAATGTGTCTTCTTTCACCAGCCATCTTAGTCCCAGAGTCTTCTCTTCCTTGGTCAGTTGTAAGGAGTTTTCTTTGTTTGCGTCTTTTACCTCTGATATTACCCCCGAGTTGTTGCTGGCCCATCCCTTCAGATGAAAGTTTGCTCTTCATGTCTTTCACTTCTTGGGATATTTTCTTTGCTTCGGTTGTAGATGCGAAGCTCTGCAGATAGTCGTCCATGTAGTGGTTTCTCTTAATTGCTTTCACTGCTTCAGGATGAGTGTTCTTAAATTCCTCTGCGTTCTTGTTCATTACGTATATGGCTGTTGCAGGTGATGACGCTGCCCCGAAGATGATTGAAGACATTCTATACTCTTCAGGCTTGCCGGTTCTTCGGTTTCCGCGCCACAGGAACCTGAGACTGTCTCGGTCGTCTTCTCTGACTTTTACTCGAAGAAACATGTCTTGTATGTCTGCCATGACGGCTACTGGTCCCTCTCTGAAACGCAGCAGTACTCCGAATAGTGATTGTAGCAGGTCTGGGCCCGAGAGCAAGGCGTCGTTGAGGCTCTTTCCTTCATATTTGGCAGCTGCGTCGAACACTATTCTTAGCTTCTTCTTGACTGGGTGTACAACAGCGAAGTGGGGTAGGTAGAATGTCCTTCCTTTGTTAGAGGTTTCTGGAGCCTTCTCTGCGTATCCTTTTTGGATTAGACTCAGGATCTGCTCCTCGTAGTGCTTTCTTGCTTCTTGATCACGATCCAATTTTTTCTCGATGCTGACCAGGCGTTGAACAGCTTGATTGTAGTTGTTGGGCAGGTGTTCATCTTCTTTTTTCCACAGGAGTCCCGTTTCATATTGACCGCTTGGCAGTTTCTTGGTAGTTTTCTCGAGGGTTTCTTATGCTCTTCTGTCGCTGTCGTTAGATGGTGATCGATTTTGGATCCCTAAAGACTCTAATTGGAAGTGTTCTCGGACGAGGTCTTCTATGTCTTCCCTAAGTTCGTGAGGGAAGCTACAGGATCTGATGGTTTGCCCTTCTTCAGCTTTCTTGTCACTATCAGTCCCCAATTGTCTTGGCCTATCAGTAGCTTGGGCCTCTCGGAGACGTAGAGGAGTTGATTTTCAATTGCCTTCAGGTGCTCACAGTTTCTCACGGTGTCCTTGTTTATGCATTGTTCAGACAGCTTCAGGTCGTCGATGGTTCTTGCTACGATAGTTCTCTTTTCTTTTCTATGAGCCCCTTTTATTTTGAACTCGATCTTCTGTGAACTATCTTTTCTTAACACCTTTCCGCCAACGGTTTCGATCGTGAGTTTTTCTTTCTTTCCTTCGACTCCGATTTTTTCAGCAATTGATGCGTCTAAGAGTGTGACCGTTGACCCTTCGTCTAGTAGTGCTAATACGCGAACTTGTCCCTTTGGGCCATAGAGGTTCACGGGGATCATCTTTAGGTAGGCCTTTTCTTCTCCTTTGGCGTTATGAATTGAGGCGACCTTTTCTTCTGAGATGCTATTGGTGTCTTTTGCTTCTTTTTCTATCGACGCCGGTGGTTTGTCAGAATGTAAGATGGTATGACGCCATCTTTTACACAGCTTGCAGACTGGTGCTTTACAGTTGATTCTTGAGTGTCTGAATCGAAGGCACTTGAAGCATATCTTTGCCTTCTTGGTCATATCCCATTTTTCATTCAGGTTGGCTTCTTTGAACCTTTTACATTCTAATGCGAAGTGTTCTTCCCCACAGAATGGACACGACTTCTTATATTTCTCTTTTGACGCTTCTTGAACCAAATGAACGGGTTTTCTTATTCCTCTTCTTTGTTCTGAGGACGCTTCGGGCGGGGCGAAGTCTCCGCACATGTCGGCTTCTGTTTCTAGGAACGCTTCGATAAGTAATAGCTCCTGAATTTCCTCGTCTCTTCTGCTTCTGTGGTAGGCGAACCAACGGAACTTCATTGACGTCGGCATCTTGTCTACTATAACTCTCAGCGTTTCAGGTGAACTGAGATACTGTGGTTTCTTCAGGGCTTTGATTGTCTCGACTGCGTTCTTTACTTTGCTTGCAAATATGCATATGTCGCTCGGGTTTTCGCCGACTCTTGGGAGGTTCTTCATTTTTTCTAGTTCTGCTAATGCTAGTGCTCAAGGTCTTCCGAATCTTGCTTCCAGTCCCTTGATCACTTCGCGTGGGTCTTCGGCGGTGAACAGCAGGCTTTGGATGGCTTCTCTAGCTTTTCCTTGGATTATTATACGCTATTCTAAGGCGCGCTAGGTTTTGATTGCTACTGAAAGAAGCAGCCGTATCCTCGTATGATCTTTTGAAGGCTAACCATTCTTCGCAGGCCCCGTTGAAGTGAGGGAGTTCTAGGTGCTTCGGTGAAACGGTGTCACGTGATTTTTCTGATAGCTTTAGTATGACTGAAGCTAGTTCCTGGATGTCACTTTTCTTTTCTTCTGCCTCTATTTGTTTGTGGTTCTTATTAGGCATGTCTCCGGTCTGGATGAACCAGCGTTCGACTTCTCGAGTTCGTTCGAACAGCTCTTCTCCGGCACCATCTTCCTCTTCTGATTCCGCGGTGAGAAGTTCTAATTCCGCTTGAGCAACTTTTGACCGCGCTTCTGCCAATTCTAGTTCCCTTAATGCCATTGTCATCTTTGCTTGCGCTTCTGCTCTCTTCCTATGCGACGAGCGAACGGAAAGCGTGTCTGGATCGCGGGTCGTCTTCTTAGGGTGAGGCTGTTGCAGAGTCTTCATTGCGACACTTCTTTCTTGAATCTGCGGCGTTGGATGACTTCCTTCTTGGTGAGGAACTGACGCTTCGACGGTGAGTGTCGTGGGGGTGGTATGGGTTACGTCCCCCGGTGTTGATTCTTTTCCGGCAATGTTCTTGTTAAGAAGTACGGGTTGTCTGTGTACGCTGCTGGGCGATGCTCTTGTAAGCGTCGATCGATCTGAAGTTGACGTGTTGGTAGCCGTCGTGTTTGTAGAATCACTCGGCATATTCATGCTCCAATCCGTCGTACTGGTACCCTAGTTGTGAGGCAGGTAAATAAGGCTCCCCAGCGCTTCTCGTTTCTTCTTCCGATGGTGACTTGCATCGGCCCGAAGTAGTCTACAGCTGTGCAGGAGAACGGAAATTGATGATGCTGCAATCTTTCACTCGGCAGATCTCCCGTTGGTGGTATCTCTGGTGAACTCTTCTTTGTCTTGCACCATTGACAGCTGTGTGCGACCGCTTTTAGAGTTGCTCTTAAACCCAAGATCCAGAACCTTTGACGAATTTCGTTCATTACTGTAGCGGTGTTTCCGTGAAGGAATTTCCTGTGATAGTGTTGTATTATTAGACGAGTTATTTTTTGTTTTCCGTCTAAAATGATAGGATTCATTATTCTTCCGTTTTGGTCGTGGAATTTCATTGTTCTGCTCCTTAATTTAATTATTCCGTCGTCTCCAATGTAAATGTCGATTTTCTTAAGTCGACTCGAATTTTCTAATGGCTTTTCTGACTTCAGTTTTCTTATGTCTGATGCAAAACTATCGCTCTGGCTTATTTTTATTAATATCTCTTCGGCCTTTTTTAGGTGTTCTGCTTCTATGGGTGAGTATAGGCGCTTATTTTCACTTCCGCTGGTCGACGGGATTGAGGTTTGTGCTTCTTTCTTCTGGATTTTTTGTGGTTTCCAAGACTGATCCTTCCGGCGTGCGGCGGTGGTGGTCGCTTCACGGCTCTTCTTTATTAGGTGTGTAAAGGCGATCACTCTGGCTGTAGTGCGCAGCAGTCGCTCCCAGCTCGAGAACCTTTCTAGGTTTAATAGGGTGTCTTCTGCTGCCATTGTTGCCAATACCTTTTGCTTGCTTTTTTCTTCTGGCATAACAATTTCTGGCTTGAAGTCGTGAAATGGCCATTCTTCTTCTGGTCGACGGAGAAATGACGGGCCTTTGAACCATCTGGCGTTGTGGTCGAATTCGATTGGGGTTCCCCTCGTGGCGTCGTCCGCTGGATTCTCCTTGGTTGGCACCCATCTCCAGTCTTCTGGCTTGGACCTTTCTTCGATCTCGGCGAGTCGGTTGGCCACAAAGGTTTTGAACTTCCTTGGTTCTGACTTTATCCACTGCAGTACTGTGCTGGAGTCGGTCCAGTAAACCTTTTTCGATATGTCGAGCTCTGATTCCTCTTCGATTGTGGCGGCTAGTCTGCTTCCGAGTAAAGCCGCTTGTAGCTCCAGCCTCGGAATTGACACAGGTTTCGTTGGCGTTACCCTTGCTTTGCCGGCGATCATGGAGACATGGACCTTTCCTCCGGGCTCGACTATTCTCCAGTAGACTACTGCTGCATAGGCTTCTTCACTCGCATCGCAGAATGTGTGTAGCTGTCCTTTTCTGCCTTTGGGTGAGACGCATCTCGGGACCTTCAGCCTCGTTAATGTTGGCACTTCTTCCAGGTATTTCATCCAGACTTCCTTTTGATGTTCGTTGATTGGTTCATCCCAGTCTATTTTCTTTCGCCAGATGTCTTGGATTAGTTTCTTTCCTTGTATTAGAACTGGTGTAGCAAAACCCATTGGATCGAAGGTGGACATTACTGCGCTTGTGACTTCTCTTTTTGTTGGAGTCCTTCTGCCATCTTGCAGGTCCTTCGGCGTGTTGCGTAGCCCGACGTTGAAGGCTAATGTGTCTTCTTTCACCAGCCATCTTAGTCCCAGAGTCTTCTCTTCCTTGGTCAGTTGTAAGGAGTTTTCTTTGTTTGCGTCTTTTACCTCTGATATTACCCCCGAGTTGTTGCTGGCCCATCCCTTCAGATGAAAGTTTGCTCTTCATGAATGTCTTTCACTTCTTGGGATATTTTCTTTGCTTCGGTTGTAGATGCGAAGCTCTGCAGATAGTCGTCCATGTAGTGGTTTCTCTTAATTGCTTTCACTGCTTCAGGATGAGTGTTCTTAAATTCCTCTGCGTTCTTGTTCATTACGTATATGGCTGTTGCAGGTGATGACGCTGCCCGGAAGATGATTGAAGACATTCTATACTCTTCAGGCTTGCCTGTTCTTCGGTTTCCGCGCCACAGGAACCTGAGACTGTCTCGGTCGTCTTCTCTGACTTTTACTCGAAGAAACATGTCTTGTATGTCTGCCATGACGGCTACTGGTCCCTCTCTGAAACGCAGCAGTACTCCGAATAGTGATTGTAGCAGGTCTGGGCCCGAGAGCAAGGCGTCGTTGAGGCTCTTTCCTTCATATTTGGCAGCTGCGTCGAACACTATTCTTAGCTTCTTCTTGACTGGGTGTACAACAGCGAAGTGGGGTAGGTAGAATGTCCTTCCTTTGTTAGAGGTTTCTGGAGCCTTCTCTGCGTATCCTTTTTGGATTAGACTCAGGATCTGCTCCTCGTAGTGCTTTCTTGCTTCTTGATCACGATCCAATTTTTTCTCGATGCTGACCAGGCGTTGAACAGCTTGATTGTAGTTGTTGGGCAGGTGTTCATCTTCTTTTTTCCACAGGAGTCCCGTTTCATATTGACCGCTTGGCAGTTTCTTGGTAGTTTTCTCGAGGGTTTCTTATGCTCTTCTGTCGCTGTCGTTAGATGGTGATCGATTTTGGATCCCTAAAGACTCTAATTGGAAGTGTTCTCGGACGAGGTCTTCTATGTCTTCCCTAAGTTCGTGAGGGAAGCTACAGGATCTGATGGTTTGCCCTTCTTCAGCTTTCTTGTCACTATCAGTCCCCAATTGTCTTGGCCTATCAGTAGCTTGGGCCTCTCGGAGACGTAGAGGAGTTGATTTTCAATTGCCTTCAGGTGCTCACAGTTTCTCACGGTGTCCTTGTTTATGCATTGTTCAGACAGCTTCAGGTCGTCGATGGTTCTTGCTACGATAGTTCTCTTTTCTTTTCTATGAGCCCCTTTTATTTTGAACTCGATCTTCTGTGAACTATCTTTTCTTAACACCTTTCCGCCAACGGTTTCGATCGTGAGTTTTTCTTTCTTTCCTTCGACTCCGATTTTTTCAGCAATTGATGCGTCTAAGAGTGTGACCGTTGACCCTTCGTCTAGTAGTGCTAATACGCGAACTTGTCCCTTTGGGCCATAGAGGTTCACGAGGATCATCTTTAGGTAGGCCTTTTCTTCTCCTTTGGCGTTATGAATTGAGGCGACCTTTTCTTCTGAGATGCTATTGGTGTCTTTTGCTTCTTTTTCTATCGACGCCGGTGGTTTGTCAGAATGTAAGATGGTATGACGCCATCTTTTACACAGCTTGCAGACTGGTGCTTTACAGTTGATTCTTGAGTGTCTGAATCGAAGGCACTTGAAGCATATCTTTGCCTTCTTGGTCATATCCCATTTTTCATTCAGGTTGGCTTCTTTGAACCTTTTACATTCTAATGCGAAGTGTTCTTCCCCACAGAATGGACACGACTTCTTATATTTCTCTTTTGACGCTTCTTGAACCAAATGAATGGGTTTTCTTATTCCTCTTCTTTGTTCTGAGGACGCTTCGGGCGGGGCGAAGTCTCCGCACATGTCGGCTTCTGTTTCTAGGAACGCTTCGATAAGTAATAGCTCCTGAATTTCCTCGTCTCTTCTGCTTCTGTGGTAGGCGAACCAACGGAACTTCATTGACGTCGGCATCTTGTCTACTATAACTCTCAGCGTTTCAGGTGAACTGAGATACTGTGGTTTCTTCAGGGCTTTGATTGTCTCGACTGCGTTCTTTACTTTGCTTGCAAATATGCATATGTCGCTCGGGTTTTCGCCGACTCTTGGGAGGTTCTTCATTTTTTCTAGTTCTGCTAATGCTAGTGCTCAAGGTCTTCCGAATCTTGCTTCCAGTCCCTTGATCACTTCGCGTGGGTCTTCGGCGGTGAACAGCAGGCTTTGGATGGCTTCTCTAGCTTTTCCTTGGATTATTATACGCTATTCTAAGGCGCGCTAGGTTTTGATTGCTACTGAAAGAAGCAGCCGTATCCTCGTATGATCTTTTGAAGGCTAACCATTCTTCGCAGGCCCCGTTGAAGTGAGGGAGTTCTAGGTGCTTCGGTGAAACGGTGTCACGTGATTTTTCTGATAGCTTTAGTATGACTGAAGCTTGTTCCTGGATGTCACTTTTCTTTTCTTCTGCCTCTATTGGTTTGTGGTTCTTATTAGGCATGTCTCCGGTCTGGATGAACCAGCGTTCGACTTCTCGAGTTCGTTCGAACAGCTCTTCTCCGGCACCATCTTCCTCTTCTGATTCCGCGGTGAGAAGTTCTAATTCCGCTTGAGCAACTTTTGACCGCGCTTCTGCCAATTCTAGTTCCCTTAATGCCATTGTCATCTTTGCTTGCGCTTCTGCTCTCTTCCTATGCGACGAGCGAACGGAAAGCGTGTCTGGATCGCGGGTCGTCTTCTTAGGGTGAGGCTGTTGCAGAGTCTTCATTGCGACACTTCTTTCTTGAATCTGCGGCGTTGGATGACTTCCTTCTTGGTGAGGAACTGACGCTTCGACGGTGAGTGTCGGGGGGGTGGTATGGGTTACGTCCCCTGGTGTTGATTCTTTTCCGGCAATGTTCTTGTTAAGAAGTACGGGTTGTCTGTGTACGCTGCTGGGCGATGCTCTTGTAAGCGTCGATCGATCTGAAGTTGACGTGTTGGTAGCCGTCGTGTTTGTAGAATCACTCGGCGTATTCATGTTCCAATCCGTCGTACTGGTACCCGTAGTGGCGTTGCTTTCACTCGTAGTCTTCGACTGCACTGATTTTGATCTTGTATTTGAAGGCATCTTCCTAGTTTTCCTTAAACCCGATCCGGCTTCTCAAAGGACCAATGTAATTGCTCGTATAAGGGAGCGTTGATAAATAGAGCGGGTTTGCTGGCGGGATGTTAACTGGAGAGCATACAGTAGCAGTTAGATGAGCAATAAATAACACTTCTTGAGAATTTCTTCTTGTTTTATTTCATGATTCCTTATTATTACATTGCCGGATTTGGAATGATTTACCACGAAAAAACGTCCCTTTTTTATAAGCGGCTGTAACCAATCATAATTAAGAAAAAATCGCACACGGCATTAGTGAATCTATTGACCAATCAGAGCACAGAGTAACCCTTTCTAAGAGAGATTTACAATTTCCTTAATAAACGTGGTAAAACATACCTTACAATATTTATATTTATTCCTAACGATAGATACAACTTATTTCTATTATTCTAAACATAAATCATTCAATAAACCTTTATTTTACATTTATAAAAAACAAAAATAGTTTCGCGGTCGCCTCACGGTTTAGCTCCGGAGTAGGATAGTATTTTTCGCCGAACATACAAGTAGCGCAGCCAAGAGGTAGGAATGTACAACACTTTTTCAGGAATAATGCTTAAGAATCTATACAATATTTTTTCATGAAATTTAAATCTTTCTCATAATGAAATAACATTATATAGCGATTAATTGACATATTAATGTTTCTTTTGAATTACTTTAAAGGAAAAAGAATTATATTAATCACTTATATGTTAATAGCTCTTAAAGTTATGATAAAAGAAATCTTACTAGAAAATAAGCTTATACTTGCGTCTAATGTTCTAATCAGACCTAAATAATATTAAATAGATTCATATAAGTTACTTTAAGATAAAAATAGAAGTGTTTAATTTACTTTCCTGTTTTCAGCACTAATCAGTCTTTATACTTAGCTTTATTTTACGAATAGGAAACAGTTAAGATTAATACTATCACTTAATTTTAAATCACTGATAAGGAATAATTAAGATTAAATGCTAACACTTAGTTTTAATTCACTGATAAGAAATAATTAAGATTAAATGTTCGAATTCACTTTGTCGTCGCTAACAAGTATGCTTAGATTTAAATCAATTAAACACACAATTTTTACACAAAAATTAAATAAGATTGGTTTATCATATAATGACACAAAGAGGCATATTTTAGATAATAATATTGAAACATTAGCTTGGGGTCATTATAAACTGCGTTAAGTGTTGATAATTTTTAATTTTATGTCTGCATGTAAATAAAATTTGTATTGATTGTAAAATAATGATAATAGTATAATATGACGTAGAGTTTATTACATATTTAATCGTTGTTTTATTGTAAATAATTTAAGTTAATTGTTGTTTATATTTGCGTGTGTGTGTATTTATTTGAGGTTGAGTTGATTGTAAAATTATGATGTACTAATTGTGTTAGAAATAGTATACAGATCATTCTGTTTTATATAATGTTTGCAATCCTATACCTTTAAACGAGCAATTCTTATATATACATATACATATATATATATATATATATATATATATATATATATATATATATATATATATATACATATATATAATCGGAATCTCGGAAACGGCTCCAACGATTTTCATAAAATTTTGTGTGCAGGGAGTTTCGGGGGCAATAAATCGATCTAGCTAGGATTTATTTTTAGAAAATGTCTTTTTGTCCGTGTTTTTAGGCAATGAAAAACTGCTACAATATCGTTAGAATAAGAAGGTAAATTTTGACAGTTTATTAATGATTACGAATAGCTCAATTTGTATAATGGGCGGTCACAAAATCATAATACCATGGTTCGAGCCTGGACCGACCGACCGACATTTTTTTTCAAGTTCCTTTCTTTTTTGAGAAAATCTATTTTTTCGAGCCCTTTTTTAGTATTTTTTTTTAAAACACGAAAATTTAAATTAAACTAATTGCAGTTTTTTCTATTATGTCGCTAATATCAAAAAATATTATTCGTATTTCATCAGTATGTAATTTGTATCTAAATATAATTTCTAAAACACACGAATTAAAAAAAACCGAGCGAAAAGTACCGAGCAAAGCTCGGTCAACCGGGTACTATATATTAATTGTTAACACCAACACTTTCATTTTTTATTTCACCCCTTAGAACTTAAGACGTGTGTAATGTTTCACTTTATCCATCCGTTTACTGCTATTGTGGCGGGACCAAGTGGATGTGGGAAGTCAAATTTTGTAACAAATTTCATAAAATCAGTTACAGAAATATGTAATTGTGATTTTAATCAGATCACATGGTGCTTTGATGAAATGCAACCTCTATATAATTTACCAAATGTTAACTACCATCAAGGAATTCCAAATGTTAATATGTTTGATGGTGAAAACCCACATCTTGTTATTATTGATGATCTAATGAGAGAGTCCGATGGAAGAATTGTGGATATATTTACAAAAGGTAGTCATCACAGGAATCTTAGTGTATTTTACTTAACACAAAATTTATTTCATCAGGGTAAAGGGCAAAGAGACATATCCTTAAACTCAAGTTATATAATATATTTTAAAAACCCTCGAGATAAAACTCAAATAAGATATTTAGCACGACAAGTGTCACCAGATAACCCAAAATTCATTGAAGATGCCTACAGGGATGCAACTCTAGAGGCGCATGGATATTTAATGGTAGATTTAAAACAGAATACCAATGATTTTTGTCGTATCAAGACAAATGTCTTCCCATTTAATGGTTTCTGAACAGTCTACGTCCCCACAAAAGAGTTTAAATACACCAAGAATCAAACATTTCAAATCATTGCTAAATGATGCATCGTCGACTCACAACGCATAAACATTTGCTAAACGCTTTGCATACGCTTAAACCAAAATATCAAAGAGCATTACTTAAAACGTGTGATGAAGAAGAAATTAACTGTATTTGTGAGTGTATTCATAACGTTTTACAAGGAAAAGTATCTCTTAAAGATCAAGATAAACAAAAATTGAATAAACACAAAAATATACTCCGTCAACTAGTGCGTAAGCGTAAACATAAACTAAGAAAAAATATAATTATACAAAAAGGAGGGGCTTTCTTACCAATAATATTAGGTGCAATATTGAGTGGAATAGTGAGTGGACTAGCTAGTTAACATGGAAAATGCAAAGAAAATGATACTTATCGAACCCGGATTGATTGAAAAATTAAAACAAGAAAATAAGGTTAATAGTAGTTTATCTCGATTAGATATTGAAATGCAAAATATTATGAATAGTAAGACGGAAGACCGAAAGAAATGGATGTTATATTTACAAACACTGCAAAGATACCTTTATTTTACCGAAGAGGATTGTCAACCACTCAGATTACCAATTTATTCTGATACATAATAAAGATTCAAACGAGTCTAAAATTGGTTTTAAAAATAAAGATAGAGATCTAAAAACTTAAGTTGATGCTGAATCTTTGTTGGAGGAGAATCGATCCATCAAAAGTAAAGAAAATGTTGAAAATCCACTTTATACACCAGCTCAAATACTCAGTTTAATACCAAAAACTTATAATAAAAAAGGACAGTTATTATTAAACTTAGTTGAAACAAGTAGAGGTAAAATACATTGGGATAATGAAGGTACAGTCACAATTGATAATGAAAAAATTCCTGGAAGTAATATTGTTGATTTAATAAATGATTCACTAAGACCCTTAAAAAGAAGTGATCCAGTAGGTTGGGATAGATTTGCTGAAGCATTAAAAGATATTAAAGTACCACTTACTTATATTGGAAATCCAAAGAGATGTGAGTTTATTAACCAACTTCAAGCAAAAGATCTGAACAAACCCTCTGAGATTGAATTTCAAGAGTTTTCTACACCGAGCAGTAGATATAAAAAGTCTACAACTAAAATACGTAAAAGGCTTGAGTGGGAAAAATGGACCCCGTATAGAAGAAATTAACAGAATTGATTATGATCCATCTAATCCCGCTGGTTTTGGTAGTATTGATAAATTATCAAAAGCCATGAAGGGTAAAATGAATAAAAAGCAAGTAAAGGAATGGTTAAAATCACAAGAAACAGGTACATTCTATCAAATATTAATGAACTGTGGCAAGCTGATTTAAGTGATATGCGAACTTATTCTCAATATAATGATGGTTTCAAGTATATACTTTGTGTTATTGATGTATTTAGTAAATATGCTTTTGCAAGACCAATGAAAAAGAAAAACTCAGAAACAACTAAAGAATGTTTTGAAAGTATATTTACTGAAAGTAATTTAACACCTACTCACATACAATCTGATAAAGGTACAGAATTTGTTTCAAAAGATGTACAAAAATACTTTAAATCCAAAAAGATTAATTACTATACCACTAACAATCCTGACATTAAGGCCAGTATTGTTGAACGATTTCAAAGAACACTAAAAATGAAAATGTGGCGTTATTTCACTCATAATAATACTTATAGATATATAGACGTTTTACAAGATTTAATATACTCTTATAATCACAGCTTTCACTCTAGTATTAAGATGTGCCCATGTGATGTAAATTCCAACAATATTATGACAGTTTGGACTAATCTTTATGATAGACGGTCAAACAAACTTTCTTTAGAAAATCCTAAACCAAATTTCAATGTGGGTGATTATGTTCGAATAACTAAATATAAACATGTTTTCCAAAAAGGATATGAATCAAATTGGAGTGATGAAATATTTATTATATGTTCAATAATTGATAGATCTCCATGGGTTGTTTATACAATAACAGATTTACAAAATGAACCAATAGTTGGTACTTTTAAGAAAGAGAATTACAGAAAATCACTTACAACCCCTCCTCACAATATAAAATAGATAAAATAATTGACACTCGTTACTCAGGTAACAGAAAAGAAGTATTAGTGAAGTGGAAAGGTTATCCAGATAAATTTAACAGTTGGATTTTAGCTTCTAGTTTAAAAGAAATATGAATAAAGAAAGTTTTTATTTAACTTTGCTCAGCAATAGTTCAATGGAATACTTTCCTGATAACAAGACCACAAATTTTTCAACGAAATTACTGAAAGCTATTAAATTAGAAGGTGAATGGTCGGTTGGAGTTGACGAGTTTCAATATCCATGTACCATGTTTACTGTTCAAGATCATGAAAATGTTATATACATTACAAAATCTATGTTAATGCCTAATGAAGATAAACCATCCACAGTGTACTACAAAAAACATATTCCAGCTACCAACTATGATAACGTTGAGCATATTTTAAGAGTGTTAAATGGTATCGGAGAGAACTTGAAATTTCGCTATGATGAAATAACAAAATTTGTGTCTATTTCTGTTTTGGATAAAAATATAACATCCGTAACATTATCACCCAAATTAAGTTTACAACTAGGTTATGAACCGAATAAAAATCTCCTAGAGAGAAATTTTGGAAAGTGTCCTGCTAATTTACACTTAGGGTTACCATCTCAACTCTTTCTATATTGCAACATTATCAATCCTCTGATTGTGGGTGATGTTATGACTCCTTTACTAAGAGTCATTTCATTAGATCCTACAAAATACATTTATGGTGCAAATAAAATGCACGTTTTCTCTGGAAATAGTTATAAGATCGAACACAGGACAAAAAATACCATTCCAGTTTGGAACCGTGTGTATTAAACTACGTTTCCGAAAATTATAATAATGAATTCTCTTCGTGATCATCATAAATGTCCATATGAAAATTATTATACACATCAATCTGGGTCAGGAGTTGGAGTAATTTATAAGGGTGCACCATACCAACGCGGTCATGGTATTGGGAGCTTCTTAGGGGGGTTATTTAGATCAGTTTTACCTTTACTTTCAAGTGGTGCTCGAGTGATTGGTAAGGAGGCATTAAGCACTGGAGTAGGCCTTTTATCGGATATGGTTCAAGCGCGTCCTATGGAAGCCTCAATAAAAGATCGTCTAAAGCAAGTTAGTACGAATTTAAAACGAAAGGCTGATGAGAAAATTGATCAATTTAACATGACAGGATCTGGGTATAAAACTAAAAGAAAACGATTGACCTCGTTCATTCCACCATTAACTGCTAAAGTGAAAGCTGCGAAAAAACTTGGTCTAAAACCAAAAAATATCAAAGATATATTTTCAAATTAAATATGTCTTTCCTTCATAATCATTCTTGCGAGTGCGTTAAGTCAGAATTGGATTTTTTTGCGCTACCGTCTACACAAACTAGCATTGAAAATGGATTGTGGATTTATTATAAACCAATTTCATCTCTTGGTGATGATGGACCTATCGAGTTTCAAGTTCCTGGGACAGGCGATGACTACATAGATTTGTCTCATACATTACTCCACATAAAGGCAAAAGTATTAAATCAAGATTCAACTAACTTGATATCTACTACAATAGAAGCACCTGTAAATAATTGGCTGCATTCACTTTTTAGTCAACTTGATGTTTATTTAAACCAAAAACTTGTATCACCACCTAATAATACCTATGCATATCGAGCATACATGGAAACCCTTTTAAACTATGCTCCTGCTGCTAAACAATCTCATCTTACTTGTAGTCTTTGGTATGATGATACAGCAGGAAAAATGGATTCTACGAATGGTAAAAACATAGGATTTGTTTAAAGACAGGAATTGATTAGTGAAAGTAAGGAAATAGAAATGATTGGTCATCTTCACGGTGACATTTTCAACCAAGATAAATTTTTAATTAATGGTGTTGAAATGAGTGTTAAATTGGTTCGGTCGAGAGAGAGCTTTAATTTAATTGCTGGGTCAAACGATGTAAAGTTTAAAGTTTGCATTACGGACGCAACTCTTATTGTTCGCCGAGCACGAATTAATCCAAGTGTATTACTCGCACATCAAAAAGTTTTAGCTTCTACCACTGCTAAATATCCTATTACTCGAGCTGAAGTAAAAGTTTTAACAATTCCATCGGGTGTTCAAGGAAAAACTCTTGATAATATATTTTTAGGGCAGGTACCCAAAAGATGTATAATTGGATTTGTGAACAATTCTGCATTTAATGGTTCCCTTACTAAAAATCCATTTAACTTTGAAAACTATGGTGTTAATTCTTTCAGCTTATATATGCAACCATCTTTTAATAATAGCATATTTACATCAGCATATCATACTCTATTCTCGGGAACTGGTATTCACTTTCTTAATGAAGGAAATGGAATCTCTTGTGAACAGTATGCCAAAGGTTACTGTCTATTAGCATTTGACTTAACTCCTGATTTATCAGCCAACTCATCAGCTCATTGGAATGTCATAAAGCATAGTAGTGTAAGATTAGAAGTACGATTTGAATCCTCACTAATACAAACAATTAACTGTATAGTTTACGCTGAGTTTGATAATATTATTGAGATAGATAAAAACAGAAATGTTACTGTAGACTATAGTAGTTAAGGTTATAATATGTGCTGGTGTTAAATTTTATGAGTTATGTGTAATGCATTTTGTGTGTATGTAACTATGTGAAACGTTATAAAATTAAATAAAACAAATTGTATGCAATATAATATTTTTTATTTCTTTATTAATATTCTATTTAATCTATACAAAACTCTGTTCGAGTTTAAATTTTACATAAGCACACTGACTTAACCACTGAACACGCTGTTGCCATGGATCATCATCATCTTCCCAATCTTTTAAGCCACCACCACAATGGAAACACTTGGTCCTGTCTGCATGGCCAGTATAAGAGAAACCGGCTTCTGCAAGATCTTGAGGTTTCTGTCGCATAACGAGAGGCCAGTTTTCGAAACTGAGCAACCGGCTAGATTTTGAACTGAAGAATGGATATTCAGCTCTTGAGTACTGCATATTCTTCTCGTTTTCATCTCCACTCAGTGTTGAAGTTTTGTTCTTCAATGATGTGTTCTGTACACGTATGCCACACTCATCTCTTTCTTCTGCTCTTGTCTTCCTGTAATTTAAGTAAACAGAATCACATTCACTAATGATCAGCTAATGACTGTCATTGTTAAAAAAGTATTTTTTAACTTTTTCACTTTCTGCTATTGTTTTTGTAATATTGTATACGAGGGCGTTTGTGTTGTCGTAGATGCTATCCTTATTAGTCTTTACGTAATATTTAATCCTCGTGGAAGCATGTTTCCAATGATCAGTAGTTGGAATCTTGGATAGCTTCTTCATATCGTACATTTCAATTTTGATGAGATGCGTCGCTTGGTCTCCGTCGTCAGAATTAGTAGAAATGTATGATACACCATCTCTAGCGGCTCGTGCTACGGTTGATGATAACAGCTTCCTCTTTTTTATTTTTGATTCAGCTTCAAAAAAATGATCAATCGATTGCGATTTTCTTTTTCCACCATCGCATGTGTTATTATTAATGACGATGTCATCACTCTCTTCTTGAGGGGAGAGTGGCGAGTAGTAATACTGTTTATAGGTATTTTCATCGAAGCTCAATGATTTCTGCAACAACACAGTTATCATGTTAATAGCAATTTGTTAACACTTAATCATAAAAGTTAAAAAAGTTAAAGTTACAACCTATTAAAGTCCACTGCTGAACATAGGCCTCCTCTCATTTCTGAGAGGGTTTTAGGGCTAGGAAATGTTCGCTGCGCTACCTCAATGCGTGTTGGCAAACTTCACATGCCTTCGAAATTTTCTCAGACATGCATTCCTCACGATGTTTTCCTTCACCGCTGAGCACGTGGTAAATCAGAACTTAAAATTGCAATTAACAATTTAATTGGTGCCGGCGGTGATCGAACCCGGGTCGTGTACTGTGAATTTTACATTTTGCACTAACCATCTGAGCTACCACGGCTTAATCATATACACACACATAATATTTAAATATAATTTGTTAACCCTAAATCATACACACGTAAGAAAATAACAGAAAGAAAAGTAAGTTTGTCAATAGAATAAACACTTACATCCATGGCCTTTGATGCGTTGAAGTAACACAAATGTAGTATTGATAGATCCACTGCGGTCAAACGACCATACACTAACTCCATGACTGCAGTTGCTTGGTCTTATATCAAATCAAATCAAATCAAATCTTTTTATTTTCAGACAATATAGTTCCATAGGGGTTAGTAATTAATTCTAATAGTAAGGGGTTAGTAGTACTATATTATAATAATAATTTAATTTAAATAATTAACAAATCCGGACATTGTCCGCACATAGCTCCTTAATATAGGTGCATGTGGATCATCTGCTACCATCCTCAGGATGCTGTTGTCACTTCCCCGTACGCGGCTTATTAATGACGCCATTTTCTTGCGCATGAGTGCCTGAAAACCATCCGTTCTCGCCTGCGCAAACATTTCAGATGCACTACAAAAACGAGGAAGCTTCAACATCATCCTGAAGATATTATTATACTGGACGCGAAGGGTGTTTAACGATCCGTTGGTGTAGCTGATCCACAGACTGCTCGTGTACATGTTTTGACAAAATGCTTTAAAAAGCGTAATCTTGACTTCATCCGTACAACGAGCGAATCTACGTACCAGCATGTTACCACGGACCGCCAAAGCCCTACGCTCCCGTTCTATGTCTAAATCGTCTCTAAGGTCGTCGGTAAGTACGTGGCCCAGGTACTTAAATTGGAAAACTCTGTTCAGCTCCACTCCACCGAGGCAAATTGGAGGTATAAATTCGGGACACTTACCGGCGGCCTTAAAGATCATAAATTCGGTTTTTTATGGTTGGTTATATAGTTGGTTATATAGTTGGTTATTGGTTATATAGTACCAGTGAGTAATAATTCTAATCTAAAGAATTTCTGCAGTAGAATTGATAGTAACGTTATGCGTCAACAAGCTTATCTTACATTCTGTTGCTTATCTCTACATTCCTACGTCCTTCCTGTCGTGTCTTGTGTATTGATGACTCAAATATGTTTTGTATAACACAAAGAATGCAATTTAATATTTAGAAATCACTATAATTGATCATTCCTATATTAGTCATTGAGTAGATTGGTACTGTAATAATCTACTAATAGTAGTAATATCCCCACTCTAGAAAATAATGTTTATGCTGCCAATAAACTACCCATGTACACCCACGTACCAACGTATATAATATGCAATTTGGATACAGATGATAAAACAGGGTCACATTGGGTAGCTTTATATATTGATACGAATGACGTCGGTCAATATTTTGATTCATTCGGATGGGCACCTGTACGATATCATCTAGAGTTTTTTAAAAGAAATTGTAAAAGATGGAACTGGAATGTTGATAGGATTCAGAATGAGTGGACTTCAGATTGTGGCGAATATTGCTTAATGTATTTGCTATATAAGTTTCAGGGATGTTCAATGCATAGTTTTACGAGTATATTTACAGGGAACACATTGTACAACGATATTTTAGTGGATGAGTTGTTTCGCTCCTATTTTATAGATAATAAGTAATAAGATTTTGTATTTTATAAATAAAAATTTTAACAAAATTGGGTAATGTGTTTTATTAATGAGTCAGATTAGTGTAGATAGGAACAAAGGAGTATAATACAATGGCACCACGCTGAGGAAGAATAGATAATGACGGTATTGAACGAACAATAGATAAGTAGATAAGAACAATGGAGCGCTAATGATGGTGGAGGCCCGCACCGGATATCAATTAGATAAGAGTCAATTGATCTGCACATCTCCGGAACCGTGCATCCTACGCAAAAATGGATGTTTTGGCATGCTCTGATCACGCAGATTCGTGATCAGAGCATGCCAAAACTTTTTTTTTTTTTAGGATCGTGAGTCGACGAACGTCGTACTTGTACCACTTCTGACTCAGTGCGCCAGAACTGGTACAACGTAACTACTATCATGCATTGGTTTCATCATATGATATTAAATGTAACTTCGGCAAAGTAAATAAGATCTTAGACGATAGCATAGAAAATCAACTCACAAAATTTTGGCGTCTTAAAGAGGTGGATTCAAGATCATCCTGTTTTCTTCCTGAAGAGAAACTATGTGAGGAGCATTTTATCAAGAACACAACCCGTCTCACTGACGGTCGTTTTTGTGTTCATATTCCCCTCAAGCAAAATCCTGATATATTAGGTGAATCTTTTAAAAGAGCTAAGCAACGTTTTTGTTCCTTGGAGCGTAAACTAAAAAACAAGCCGGAACTAAGTAAAATGTATTAAGGATGACTCACGCTACAACGTGGCGCGGCCGGGCCGTGCCCCGGCCGGGACACGTCCACCGTGCGCTGGCCGGGCCAGTCATTCATATTACACCGGGCTGTTTGCACGACCGTGGCTTATGCACGACTCTGTGTTATGTGGTTTTTGTCAGCTAGTGATTTCATCTATCGATAGACTTCACGCTTACGTAAATATGCAATTTTCACAATTTGAATTGGCAGCTATTGCAATTGCCATCGATGATGAAGTATTGGAAAAACGAAGCGAAACTACTAAAAGAAGATGGGGTGTACATCCAACCTGGAGAAAGCGAGAAGCAGAAGGAGAATTTGCTTTACTTTACAAATAATTTATAGATGATGAGAGCAAGTTTTATGGTTATTTTAGAATGTCTAAAGAATGCTTTACTTTTTTACTTGAAAAAGTAAAACCAGACCTAACCAAAAAAATTACAAGATTTCAAAAGCCTATATCTCCCATCGAACGATTAGCAGTCTGCATCAGGTAAATAATAAATTGATATGCACTAAATCACATAGTATTTAAAAATGTAGTATTTAAAAATTGACCCGTCTCACAACCATCTATCAGAGCTGGTTGTAAGATGGGTCGATTTTTTCTAGATACTTCATTTTCAATTTTTCAATAATCAAAATTGCATTGTGAATGAAAAAAAGTAAAAATTTAAATAATTCGCATAGTATTTATTCATTTCATTAGTCTGCCGTGAACTCTGAAAATAAAGTAGACAAATTATTAGATTCCAAAGGCGTAAGTACCGAAGGCGAAGGTTCCGAAGGCGTAGGTTCCGTAGGCGTTGATTCCGGTGTTGGCGTTGGTGTAGTCATCGGAACCGGTGCATACACCGACCTTGAATTAGTAGACGACGCCGACGTTGTTCCACTCATTGGAGATGTGTAAGAAGAAGGCTCTGATGACAATTGCTCCCACTCCAAATCTTGTACTACTGCAAATATTCTTCCTTTTGCAAGATGCTGATAGTAAGGGGAAAATGATTTTATGGTGGCTGCCAAACCGTTGAAGAAAGCATCAATAGGATGAATGTCTAGTGTGTTGGACTTTTCTTTATTTTTTAGAATGTATTCCATTAATGCGCTTGACGCAGAGGACTGGGATTGTGGCACTATACGACGGCGATTGTGTGCAGTTGCAACGGTTGCATTGCGATTGCGGTTGCCGGAACGAGTGAATTGTGCAGTTGACGGGGGATATGGATTCGGATCAGCAGGTGGCGTAAAATTTGGTTCACTAATAGCTGGTGAGCGATCTTCCTGCTGCTGCTGTTCATCGGTGTTAATTGTTTCGTTGGGCGCAGTAACTGGCGAAGTAACCGTTTCGTTTCGTTCTCAGACTCGATACTTGTTATTGTATTTCGATCCTGTATATGAGGCAGTAAAAAATTCAAGCTCTCTTCATATTTATATTTTTTTTATAGCCACAGCACCCTGTCCACTCTTGGTTTTACGTTTGTTTCGATGTTTTTTGAACTGGTCCCGTATGTTTGCCCACGTTTTTTTACATACATCATCTGCAAAAAGATAGTATAGAATGAACAAGTTAAATAATTTTCTGTACAACCTGTATAAATGGTGCTGTTAATACGTAATAGCTCACTGTAGTACACAGATACCGCGAAATTATACCATTATTATTTTTTCTGGTTCCTGGCTACTGGGCATTCGTTTAAAACTATTTCGTACAGTTTTCGATTGGGGCATTCAACTGTGACCGAAATTGTACATAGCACATGTCGATCTATCGTTAAAAGATTTAAGAAAGACGTTATACCAGAACCAACAGAAGAAATGTGGCGTAAAATTGCCGAAGATTTTGAAAACCTTAGAGGTTTTCCAAATTGTATAGGCCCATTGGATGGAAAACATTTTGTTATTGAAGCCCCAGCCAATAGTGGTTCTATATATTTTAATTATAAACACACATTCTCAATTGTTTTATTGGCGTTAGTGGACGCATGCTACAGATTTATTGCTGTTGATGTTGGCGCTTACGGATGAAACAGTGATGGTGGCATTTTTGCACAATGTAATCTTGGAAAACGTTTATAAAATGGGTCGCTTCATGTACCTATTGGTAAAAATTTACCCGGTTCCTCTACGTTTGCACCATATGTAATAGTTGGTGATGAAGCGTTTCCTTTGAAAACATACCTAAAGCGACCGTATCCAGGACACCAAGCAACAGGTGACGCTAATAAAACGAATTTCAATCATAGACTGTCTTTGGCCCGGCGACTAGTCGAAAATGCCTTTGGTATTTTGACACAAAGATTTAGAATATTTCAAAGAAGAATGAAACTTGCTCCAGAAAATGTTAATTACATTATTCTATCTACATGCGTACTGCATAATTTTTTATGCGAACAAAAAGATTACACAGGGCTTATCAATCGTAGTGCACAAAATGCGCAACCACATTTATTAAATCCATTGAGCGTTCAATCAGGAAGACCGGCTAATGATGCATTTGCGGTAAGACAAATTTTGTTATCTAAATACTTAGGATGGCTCATATCGTAAATCACAGGGTACTTGCGCACACATTCTAATAATTTTTCATCGTCCATTTTGCTGTTGAGCTGCTCACTTCACTAAGATTTGACGTCGACTGCTCTCCGGGCGCCCGGGTGCATATGTTCATGTTACAACGTGTCGGGGCCGGACCGTGCCGGAGCCGGGAAACAATACCCACCGACATTTCAACGCCGTGCCCCGGCCGAGTCCCGGCGGCGTACGGCCGGGGCACGGCCGGGCCACGGTCAGGCATGAATCGCTTCATACAAAAAGTACACCATAATGTTTGACCGTGGCGCGGCCGGGCCGTGCCCCGGCCGGGGCACGGTCAAACATTATGGTGTTACAGTTAAACAAACGTTGTAGCGTGAATCATCCTTTACGATTTTATGTTCGAATATAGGACACATGTCGGAATGCCAAGACAGCGAATTTGTAAACAAGCCCTAATTCATCCCCCACCATGGCGTTTTAGTGGCGAGTAACATGACTACAAAATTAAGAGTTGTGTTTAATGCTAGTGAGCCAACTTCATCAGGTGTTTCATTGAACAGTATCCAGATGACAGGCCCTACTGTTCAAGACGACCTTCTGTCTATACTCCTCCGATTTCGGCAATACAAATTTATTTTAGCTGCCGATGTAGAGAAAATGTATAGACAGATCGTCATACACCCCATGGACGGGCACTTGCAGGTCATACTGTGGCGTCACGACTCATCTCAACCGGTGAAAATGTACCAATTATATACCGTGACATACGGAACGACTAGTGCGCCTTTTCTTGCTACTCGATGTATAAAGCAAATAGGTCTCGAGTGTAAAGACAAAGATATATCAGAGATTATTTTGCATAATTTTTACGTTGACGACTTGTTGACGGGAGGGGATGAACTCGAAGACGTCAAAAACATAAAAAAAGGGTTCAGATTCTGACGAACTCTGTTTTCCGATAGGTTCTCTAACTAATATCTAATGGTAATACAAAACGCGATATACTTTCTGCAATTGCGCAAATATTTGGCCCCTAGGGCTACTAGCTCCATGCGTCATAAGAATGAAATTGAAATAATACTAGTTTTTACGAAATTTATCGCGTATATTGAACTTTTTAAATACCCGACGTTTCGAGAGCTTTACAGCACCCATGGTCACGGGAAGGACTGAGATGTTCAACGTCCAGCTGTCATAGTTAACCGCGGTTACCATAGATTAAAATTTAACTTTTGTTATGTGTAGTACAATGTGTAGTGTTCGCGTAAACATAAGAAATCATTAAGAATGAAATTACTGCTACAAAAATTATGGTTACAAAAGCTAACATGGGACGAGCAATTAACTCCAATGATTAGTAAACAATGGGCAGAATTAATTAAGGATTTACCTTTGCTCAATAATCTTAGTATTCCTCGTGTTGTCATTTGTGGCTCATGTAAGCTAGCTAATTGAACTACACATTTTCTGTGATACGTCTGAGCAGGCTTACGGCGCTTGTGTGTATGTTCGCAGTATAAACGATAAGCGAGATATTTCCGTGCGTTTGTTGATAGCTAAGAGTCGCGTTGCTCCCATTAAACTTACGACAATTCCGAGACTTGAGCTTTGTAGCGCTCTCATTAGTGCGCGACTTTATGAAATGGTAGTCACTTCACTTCGGGTGCAAATTAGTCGTACTACATTCTGGACCGACTCCACTATAGTATTGGGATGGTTGAAAATGCCGCCCGCTAAGCTTCAGCCATTTGTGCGCAACCATGTAGCGGAGATTTTAGAAAAATCAGGTAGTTGTATTTGGAGGCATGTACCGACTAGTGACAACCCCGCAGACCTACTGTCTCGTGGTGTTGACAGTGAAATGTTGCAGCATCGTAATTTGTGGTGGTGTAGTCCAAGTTATCTTAAACAAAATGTATCACAATGGCCTTTACAGCCAAAAAATGTCACTTTACCCGAGCTTAAACCGGAAGTCTCATTAAATGTTACTGACAATGATAACACAAAATCTCTTGAATTAATTGAATTTAATCGGTTTTCCAATTTTTTAAGACTCAAACGCACTGTAGCTTATGTCTTACGTTTTATTAATATATGTAGAAAACAGATTCCTCCTACTAAATACTTAACCGAATGTGAACAACAAGACGCGTTGAACCACAATAACCACATTATTAGGAACGTACAAAGGGAGTTTTTTCTAGAGTATAGCATGCTTCTTAAGGGATTATCTTTGCCCAAAAAAAGTCCGTTACATAAGTTCACAGTATTTTTAGATAAAAACAATATCATGCGAGTTGGAGGTCGCTTAAATAATTCAAACTTTTCTTACGATAAGAAACACCCTATCTTATTACAGTCCACACATCGTTTTACTCAATTGTTATTCGATTACCAACATAAACATTTAATGCACGCGGGACCTCAATTACTATTAGCTACAATAAGAGAATCGTATTGGCCAATTGGTGGTCGAAATCTGGCGAGGAGATGCTACCATCAATGCGTCCTTTGTAGTCGCATGAAAGGTAAGGTCGTAGCGCCATTGATGGGTAATCCTACCACAGCAGCGTATTCAACCTGGAGGCTATCCATTTGAAAATGCAGACGTAGACTATGCAGGTCCTATGTTATCTGCTAGTCGCCAAGGTCGCGGATGTCGTTTGGTAAAGGTGTACATAGCCATATTTGTGTGTTTGGCAACCAAAGCAATTCATTTAGAATTGGTTGGCGATTTAACAAGCCGTAGTTTTATACTGGCCTTATGAAGGTTTTTATCACGAAGGGGTAAACCAAATAGCATTACAACGGTATCTCGTTTGTTGGCGCGTGCAATGAACTCTCCACGTTTTTAAAAACCAATTGCAATTTACTGCCCGAAAAAATGGGTAATGATGGGATTAATTTTCATTTTATTCCTGCGTATTCTCCACACTTCGGTGGACTCTGGGAGGCGAGTAGTTACGATGTACCAGTTCTGGCGCACTTGTAGAGAGGTTGTACCAGTTCTGGCGCACTGAGTCAGAAGTTGTACAAGTACGACGTTCGTCGATTCACGATCCTAAAAAAAAAAAAAAAAAAAAAAAAGGTTTTGGCATGCTCTGATCACGAATCTGCGGTCCATTTTTGCGTAGGATGCACGGTTCCGGAGATGTGCAGATCAATTAACTCTTATCTAATTGATATCCGCTTCGAGCCTCAACCGTCATTAGCGCTCCATTGTCCTTATCTACTTATCTATTGTTGATTGACTACCGTCATTATCTATTATTCGTCGGCGTGTGGGTCGGCTTATGCTATTGTATTATACTCCTTTGTTCCTATCTACACTAATCTGACTCATTAATAAAACACATTACCTAATTTTGTTAAAAGTTTTATTTATAAAATACAAAATCTTATTACTTATTATCTATAAAATAGGAGCGAAACATCTCATCCACTAAAATATCGTTGTACAATGTGTTCCCTGTAAATATACTCGTAAAACTATGCATTGAACATCCCTGAAACTTATATAGCAAATACATTAAGCAATATTCGCCACAAACTGAAGTCCTATCAACATTCCAGTTCCATCTTTTACAATTTCGTACAGGTGCCCGTCCATATGAATCAAAATATTCACCGACGTCATTCGTATCGATATATAAAGCTACCCAATGTGACCCTGGTTTATCATCTGTACCCAAATTGCATATTACCTAGTCAGTCATAAATTCTATCACATGTTTAATATAAAATAATTGAAACAAGTTTATTCATTATGTAACCATTTATATACCAAAATGAACTTAACAAAACATAGATTCTTATGACACTATAGTTTATTCAAAATGACCTCCGTAATTTTGAATACAGGTCTTCAATCTGCGCAGCCAGTCGTCTATCTCACCACGAACGAGGTCCATGTCATATCGGCGGCTGCCTTAATTAAAGATGTCTTGAGTGACTCGAAATTGGGATGAGGCTTTGAGCACGCCTTTTCCTCCAAGTGTTACCATATCTTGTAATCTAACGGATTCAAATCTGGACTGGTCTTTGTGTCGGATGAAGTCGATTTCACGCGCCGCCAGCCAGTCTTTTTTTTTTGTTTTTAAAGAACGTTCCCTCCACAATAGGTTTTTCTCCTGTATCGTGGGGGCAGTTTACAAACACAAATTTCACAAGGACAAACATCCAAACTCGGAACAATTACTTGTAGGTCGTACAAATACTTGTTCCGTGCGGGATTCGAACCCGCAACCCCCAAGCGCAGCCACTCATTGCTAAGCCACTACGCCACGGAGCTGTCAAAAGTCTTGTGTGCTCTTCGCTCTATGAGCTGACGCCGAATCTTGTTGGAATACCCAGTGCCTGTAATAACAGGAACATGGTATGAGAAACAGGTTACACAAGGTTCGTCAGGACTGTATTTTGATACACAACTGCATTCGTTTTTAACCTTTCTCACAAAAATGTACCTCTGTTAAGCCCCAATAAGAAACTCCCAACCACACCATGAGCGAGGATGGAAAATGACCCCGTTGGACACGCGGAATACGGTTGCTCGCTTCTTCACTACTGTGTGCGTACACCTTATCATTTTGTTTGTTGTAGCTCTCTTCTACGGTAAAAAATTTTTCATCCGAAAAAAGAATTTCCCGATATTTTTTCCCGCGTACCGCTTCAACAAAGCGCGGCATCTCTTCAGTCTCAGATCCATTAGACGAGCATTCAAACGATGTCCTGTTTTTCTTCGATATGCCCGAAGCCCTAAGTCTTCATTTAACGCCGTGGTTCTGCTTAACCCCATCTGAAGGGCCAACAGTTTCTGCTTACGTTTGGGATTTCTTTGAATTCGCACCTTTACAGCTTTTATCACTGCTGGAGTCCTAACAAATCGAGGGCGACCACTTCTTGACCTGTCATCTACACTAGAGTCTTCATTGTATCGTTTGATGGTACGATAAACGAATCTTTTGGTTATATTCAAATTTTCAGTATATCAAAAAATTTAATTGGCGCGTAATCGCAACTGCAACACGGTCTTTTTTAAGCGCCCACTCCATATGTAAAAATGAGTAAAATTCTAAAAAGTATACAGTTTTATTGTCATGAACAATTCGAATTCAATAAACTTTTTTGTGGCCAGCATTCTAATAGAAAAGTTTTTACTGTGTGACAATACTTATGACCTGACTAGGTATATACGTTGGTACGTGGGTGTACATGGGCAGTCAGTGAGTAGCACATTATTTTCTAGACTGAGGTGAATCTTTTTCAGATGTTGTTGTACATCTAGTGTATCCATGATATTACTGCTATTAGTAGATTACTACAGTACAATCTACTCAATGACTAACATAGGAATGATCAATTATGTGATTTCTAAATATTAAATTGCATTTTTTCTGTTATACGAGTCATCAATACACTGAATAAGACGCAACACGAAGAATGTGAGATAAGGTTGTTGACGCATAAAGTTGTTATCAATTCTACTGTAGAAATTCTTTAGATTAGAATTATTACTTACTGGTACTATATAAGACCAAGCAACTGCAGTCATGGAGTTAGTGTATGGTCGTTTGACCGCAGTGTATCTATCAATAATACATTTGTGTTACTTCAACGCATCAAAGGCCATAGATGTAAGTGTTTAATCTATTGACAAACTTACTTTTCTTTCTGTTATTTTTTTACGTGTGTATGATTTTGAACGACAGGCCTGTTGGTCTAGTGGTTAGTGACCCTGACTGTGATGCCGGAGATCGTGGGTTCGATTCCCACCCAGGACAAATGTTTGTGTGATGAGCACGATCATTTGTTCTGTGTCTGAGTGTAATTTATCTATAATATTTATGTATTTAGAAATATATAAGTATGTTTATCAGTTGTCTAGTACCCATAACACAAGCTCTGCTTAGCTTGGGACTAGATGGCGTTGTGTGATAGTTGTGGAATAATATTATTATTGTTATTATTATTATTATTATTTAGTGTTAACAAATTATATTTAAATATTTTGTGTGTGTATATGATTAAGCCGTGGTAGCTCAGATGGTTAGCGCAAGCTGTAAATTTTACAGTACGTAACGCGGGTTCGATCCCCGCCAACACCAATTAAATTGTTAATTGCAATTTTAAGTGTTTATTCTATTGACACACTTACTTTTCTTTCTGTTATTTTCTTACGTGTGTATGATTTAGTGTTAACAAATTATATTTAAATATTTTGTGTGTGTATATGAATAAGCCGTGGTAGCTCAGATGGTTAGCGCAAGCTGTAAATTTTACAGTACGTAACGCGGGTTCGATCCCCGCCAACACCAATTAAATTGTTAATTGCAATTTTAAGTGCTGATTTACCACGTGCTCGGCGGTGAAGGAAAACATCGTGAGGAAACCTACACGTCTGAGAAAATTTCGAAGGCATGTGAAGTTCGCCAACACGCATTGAGACCGCGCCGCGGATATTTCCTAGCCATAAATACAAAGACAATAGCAGAAAGTAAAAAGTTAAAAAATACTTTTTTAACAATGACAGTCATTAGTTGATCATTAGTGAATGTGATTCTGTTTTTTTAAATTACAGGAAGAAAAGAGCAGAAGGAAGAAATGGGATGATGGGAAGTAATGAAGAATGAATTGTTATGTGAAGTTTGTTGGAACAAACATATTTTAGTCACGTGTAAATACTTTTAACATTTGGGTTCAAAATGACACAAAATCTAAAAAATATTAGATACATCATCGACATGGACGGATTTTACATTACATATCCTCATAAACATTTTCAATGTAGAGAAATGGCTATTCTAGACGTAAAACTATCTAATAAAAATGATTCGTTTATCGATCATTATTTGTTTCGGCCAAGTTGTCCTTTCAATTATTTGTCGCAAAAGGACAAAAAAACTGTTCGTTATTGTGAAATACACGTGCACGGCATTCCATATTTTGATGTGACCGAAGAATTAAAATGTGCCTACAAACAAGAGAACATCATTCCATATTAAATTGGTATATTAGAAATTTGTGCAAAGACGAAGTGATCGCATACAAAGGTGGTTCAACAGAAAAACAATTTTTAAAAATGTTGACGACGAATGATAGAATTTTTAATATTGAAGAATACAAATGTCCAAAATACAATGATTTGGTGAATGTCATAAATTTAAACAAACGTTATGTGTGTAATAATCATGTATTTGCAAAAAATAATCACAAAATTTTACATTGTTCTTGTGACGAAGTGTGGGTTTTTTACAAGTGGTTATTGCTTGAAAATAAAATTTTAAATTAATCATAAATTTTGTTTGATTTCCCAAAAACATTAGTTATAGTATACTATATAATACAAAATTGGTTCAACAGAAAAACAATTTTTAAAAATGTTGACGACGAATGATAGAATTTTTAATATTGAAGAATACAAATGTCCAAAATACAATGATTTGGTGAATGTCATAAATTTAAACAAACGTTATGTGTGTAATAATCATGTATTTGCAAAAAATAATCACAAAATTTTACATTGTTCTTGTGACGAAGTGTGGGTTTTTTACAAGTGGTTATTGCTTGAAAATAAAATTTTAAATTAATCATAAATTTTGTTTGATTTCCCAAAAACATTAGTTATAGTATACTATATAATACAAAATTGGTTCAACAGAAAAACAATTTTTAAAAATGTTGACGACGAATGATAGAATTTTTAATATTGAAGAATACAAATGTCCAAAATACAATGATTTGGTGAATGTCATAAATTTAAACAAACGTTATGTGTGTAATAATCATGTATTTGCAAAAAATAATCACAAAATTTTACATTGTTCTTGTGACGAAGTGTGGGTTTTTTACAAGTGGTTATTGCTTGAAAATAAAATTTTAAATTAATCATAAATTTTGTTTGATTTCCCAAAAACATTAGTTATAGTATACTATATAATACAAAATTGGTTCAACAGAAAAACAATTTTTAAAAATGTTGACGACGAATGATAGAATTTTTAATATTGAAGAATACAAATGTCCAAAATACAATGATTTGGTAAATGTCATAAATTTAAACAAACGTTATGTGTGTAATAATCATATATTTGCAAAAAATAATCACAAAATTTTACATTGTTCTTGTGACGAAGTGTGGGTTTTTTACAAGTGGTTATTGCTTGAAAATAAAATTTTAAATTAATCATAAATTTTGTTTGATTTCCCAAAAACATTAGTTATAGTATACTATATAATACAAAATTGGTTCAACAGAAAAACAATTTTTAAAAATGTTGACGACGAATGATAGAATTTTTAATATTGAAGAATACAAATGTCCAAAATACAATGATTTGGTAAATGTCATAAATTTAAACAAACGTTATGTGTGTAATAATCATATATTTGCAAAAAATAATCACAAAATTTTACATTGTTCTTGTGACGAAGTGTGGGTTTTTTACAAGTGGTTATTGCTTGAAAATAAAATTTTAAATAAATCATAAATTTTGTTTGATTTCTCAAAAACATTAGTTAAAGTATACTTTTTTACGTGGTATTGTTTTTACGTGGTAGAGCCATGCTGCAGTTATATTAGTAGTATAGTTGTAGCACGAATGGGTCGGCTCGACCGGGGAAGGACAATGCTCTCACAGAATACCAGCGTGAAATAGTAGCTTAATGCTGCTGTATTTCGTATGGTGAGTGTAGAGAACCGGAGACCCTTTTTACTGGAAATGAGGCATTCCATCTCAGTCCTCACGGGTGACAACGCATCTGCATTTTGATTTGTAATGGAAGATAGATGTAGATGTCTATGGGCCGCAGCACCCACTTACCATCAGGTGGACTGTGTGCTTGTTTGTCAGCCTATTATATAAAAAAATACTATATAATACAAAATTGGTTCAACAGAAAAACAATTTTTAAAAATGTTAACGACGAATAATAGAATTTTTAATATTGAAGAATACAAATTTCTAAAATACAATGATTTGGTAAAGATTGATTTCCCAAAAACATTAGTTACAAAATTTATGATTAATTTAAAATTTTATTTTCAAGCAATAACCACTTGTAAAAAACCCACACTTCGTCACAAGAACAATGTAAAATTTTGTGATTATTTTTGCAAATATATGATTATTACACACATAACGTTTGTTTAAATTTATGACATTCACCAAATCATTGTATTTTGGACATTTGTATTCTTCAATATTAAAAATTCTATCATTCGTCGTCAACATTTTTAAAAATTGTTTTTCTGTTGAACCAATTTTGTATTATATAGTATACTATAACTAATGTTTTTGGGAAATCAAACAAAATTTATGATTAATTTAAAATTTTATTTTCAAGCAATAACCACTTGTAAAAAACCCACACTTCGTCACAAGAACAATGTAAAATTTTGTGATTATTTTTTGCAAATACATGATTATTACACACATAACGTTTGTTTAAATTTATGACATTCACCAAATCATTGTATTTTGGACATTTGTATTCTTCAATATTAAAAATTCTATCATTCGTCGTCAACATTTTTAAAAATTGTTTTTCTGTTGAACCAATTTTGTATTATATAGTATACTATAACTAATGTTTTTGGGAAATCAAACAAAATTTATGATTAATTTAAAATTTTATTTTCAAGCAATAACCACTTGTAAAAAACCCACACTTCGTCACAAGAACAATGTAAAATTTTGTGATTATTTTTTGCAAATACATGATTATTACACACATAACGTTTGTTTAAATTTATGACATTCACCAAATCATTGTATTTTGGACATTTGTATTCTTCAATATTAAAAATTCTATCATTCGTCGTCAACATTTTTAAAAATTGTTTTTCTGTTGAACCACCTTTGTATGCGATCACTTCGTCTTTGCACAAATTTCTAATGTACCAATTTAATATGGAATGATGTTCTCTTGTTTGTAGGCACATTTTAATTCTTCGGTCACATCAAAATATGGAATGCCGTGCACGTGTATTTCACAATAACGAACAGTTTTTTTGTCTTTTTGCGACAAATAATTGAAAGGACAACTTGGCCGAAACAAATAATGATCGATAAACGAATCATTTTTATTAGATAGTTTTACGTCTAGAATAGCCATTTCTCTACATTGAAAATGTTTATGAGGATATGTAATGTAAAATCCGTCCATGTCGATGATGTATCTAATATTTTTTAGATTTTGTGTCATTTTGAACCCAAATGTTAAAAGTATTTACACGTGACTAAAATATGTTTGTTCCAACAAACTTCACATAACAATTCATTCTTCATTACTTCCCATCATCCCATTTCTTCCTTCTGCTCTTTTCTTCCTGTAATTTAAAAAAACAGAATCACATTCACTAATGATCAACTAATGACTGTCATTGTTAAAAAAGTATTTTTTAACTTTTTACTTTCTGCTATTGTCTTTGTATTTATGGCTAGGAAATGTCCGCGGCGCGGTCTCAATGCGTGTTGGCGAACTTCACATGCCTTCGAAATTTTCTCAGACGTGTAGGTTTCCTCACGATGTTTTCCTTCACCGCCGAGCACGTGGTAAATCAGCACTTAAAATTGCAATTAACAATTTAATTGGTGTTGGCGGGGATCGAACCCGCGTTACGTACTGTAAAATTTACAGCTTGCGCTAACCATCTGAGCTACCACGGCTTATTCATATACACACACAAAATATTTAAATATAATTTGTTAACACTAAATCATACACACGTAAGAAAATAACAGAAAGAAAAGTAAGTGTGTCAATAGAATAAACACTTAAAATTGCAATTAACAATTTAATTGGTGTTGGCGGGGATCGAACCCGCGTTACGTACTGTAAAATTTACAGCTTGCGCTAACCATCTGAGCTACCACGGCTTAATCATATACACACACAAAATATTTAAATATAATTTGTTAACACTAAATAATAATAATAATAATAACAATAATAATATCATCTGTCATCTGAGGCAACTGGGACTCCGTCACGGACCGCTCCGGGCTCAAATGCAGAAGGCGGTGCTCCTTGATACTGCCCGCATCGTCCGCCGGTTTCTTTCCCTTTCCCCCTAACCCTTGGCCGTTTGGTCTCCCCTGCCGAGGGCTTCCATCTGGTTGGGCTTTTATTTATTTATGTATTTTTGTATTTATTTTATTTTATTGATATTTATGTATATTTATCTTTTCATTTTCATTTTCATTTATAATTATATATTTATACATCCCAACCAGATGAGAAAACTATATAGATACCCCACATAACAATAATAATATTATTCCACAACTATCACACAACGGCATCTAGTCCCAAGCTAAGCAGAGCTTGTGTTATGGGTACTAGACAACTGATAAACATACTTATATATTTCTAAATACATAAATATTATAGATAAATTACACTCAGACACAGAACAAATGATCGTGCTCATCACACAAACATTTGTCCTGGGTGGGAATCGAACCCACGATCTCCGGCATAACAGTCAGGGTCACTAACCACTAGACCAACAGGCCTGTCGTTCAAAATCATACACACGTAAAAAAATAACAGAAAGAAAAGTAAGTTTGTCAATAGATTAAACACTTACATCTATGGCCTTTGATGCGTTGAAGTAACACAAATGTATTATTGATAGATACACTGCGGTCAAACGACCATACACTAACTCCATGACTGCAGTTGCTTGGTCTTATATAGTACCAGTAAGTAATAATTCTAATCTAAAGAATTTCTACAGTAGAATTGATAACAACTTTATGCGTCAACAACCTTATCTCACATTCTTCGTGTTGCGTCTTATTCAGTGTATTGATGACTCGTATAACAGAAAAAATGCAATTTAATATTTAGAAATCACATAATTGATCATTCCTATGTTAGTCATTGAGTAGATTGTACTGTAGTAATCTACTAATAGCAGTAATATCATGGATACACTAGATGTACAACAACATCTGAAAAAGATTCACCTCAGTCTAGAAAATAATGTGCTACTCACTGACTGCCCATGTACACCCACGTACCAACGTATATACCTAGTCAGGTCATAAGTATTGTCACACAGTAAAAACTTTTCTTTTAGAATGCTGGCCACAAAAAAGTTTATTGAATTCGAATTGTTCATGAAAATAAAACTGTATACTTTTTAGAATTTTACTCATTTTTACATATGGAGTGGGCGCTTAAAAAAGACCGTGTTGCAGTTGCGATTACGCGCCAATTAAATTTTTTGATATACTGAAAATTTGAATATAACCAAAAGATTCGTTTATCATACCATCAAACGATACAATGAAGACTCTAGTGTAGATGACAGGTCAAGAAGTGGTCGCCCTCGATTTGTTAGGACTCCAGCAGTGATAAAAGCTGTAAAGGTGCGAATTCAAAGAAATCCCAAACGTAAGCAGAAACTGTTGGCCCTTCAGATGGGGTTAAGCAGAACCACGGCGTTAAATGAAGACTTAGGGCTTCGGGCATATCGAAGAAAAACAGGACATCGTTTGAATGCTCGTCTAATGGATCTGAGACTGAAGAGATGCCGCGCTTTGTTGAAGCGGTACGCGGGAAAAAATATCGGGAAATTCTTTTTTCGGATGAAAAATTTTTTACCGTAGAAGAGAGCTACAACAAACAAAATGATAAGGTGTACGCACACAGTAGTGAAGAAGCGAGCAACCGTATTCCGCGTGTCCAACGGGGTCATTTTCCATCCTCGCTCATGGTGTGGTTGGGAGTTTCTTATTGGGGCTTAACAGAGGTACATTTTTGTGAGAAAGGTTAAAAACGAATGCAGTTGTGTATCAAAATACAGTCCTGACGAACCTTGTGTAACCTGTTTCTCATACCATGTTCCTGTTATTACAGGCACTGGGTATTCCAACAAGATTCGGCGTCAGCTCATAGAGCGAAGAGTACACAAGACTTTTGACAGCTCCGTGGCGTATTAGCAATGAGTGGCTGCGCTTGGGGGTTGCGGGTTCGAATCCCGCACGGAACAAGTATTTGTACGACCTATAAGTAATTGTTCCGAGTTTGGATGTTTGTCCTTGTGAAATTTGTGTTTGTAAACTGCCCCCACGATACAGGAGAAAAACCTAGTGTGGAGGGAACGTTCTTTAAAAACAAAAAAAAAAGACTGGCTGGCGGCGCGTGAAATCGACTTCATCCGACACAAAGACCAGTCCAGATTTGAATCCGTTAGATTACAAGATATGGTAACACTTGGAGGAAAAGGCGTGCTCAAAGCCTCATCCCAATTTCGAGTCACTCAAGACATCTTTAATTAAGGCAGCCGCCGATATGACATGGACCTCGTTCGTGGTGAGATAGACGACTGGCTGCGCAGATTGAAGACCTGTATTCAAAATTACGGAGGTCATTTTGAATAAACTATAGTGTCATAAGAATCTATGTTTTGTTAAGTTCATTTTGGTATATAAATGGTTACATAATGAATAAACTTGTTTCAATTATTTTATATTAAACATGTGATAGAATTTATGACTGACTAGGTAATATGCAATTTGGGTACAGATGATAAACCAGGGTCACATTGGGTAGCTTTATATATCGATACGAATGACGTCGGTGAATATTTTGATTCATATGGACGGGCACCTGTACGAAATTGTAAAAGATGGAACTGGAATGTTGATAGGACTTCAGTTTGTGGCGAATATTGCTTAATGTATTTGCTATATAAGTTTCAGGGATGTTCAATGCATAGTTTTACGAGTATATTTACAGGGAACACATTGTACAACGATATTTTAGTGGATGAGATGTTTCGCTCCTATTTTATAGATAATAAGTAATAAGATTTTGTATTTTATAAATAAAACTTTTAACAAAATTAGGTAATGTGTTTTATTAATGAGTCAGATTAGTGTAGATAGGAACAAAGGAGTATAATACAATAGCATAAGCCGACCCACACGCCGACGAATAATAGATAATGACGGTAGTCAATCAACAATAGATAAGTAGATAAGGACAATGGAGCGCTAATGACGGTTGAGGCTCGAAGCGGATATCAATTAGATAAGAGTTAATTGATGTGCACATCTCCGGAACCGTGCATCCTACGCAAAAGTGGACCGCAGATTCGTGATCAGAGCATGCCAAAACCTTTTTTTTTTTTTTTTTTTTTTTTTTTAGGATCGTGAATCGACGAACGTCGTACTTGTACAACTTCTGACTCAGTGCGCCAGAACTGGTACAACCTCTCTACAAGTGCGCCGGAACTGGTACATCGTAACTACTGAGGCGGGTGTCAAATCAACCAAGTTTCATTTACAAAGAGTACTGGGAAATTGTAATCTCACTTACGAGGAGCTTAATACTACGCTGGTGCAAATTGAAGCGATATTAAACTCTCGGCTTCTCACACCATTGTCATCCGACCCAGAAGATCTAATGCCACTAACACCAGGTCACTTTTTGATCGGACGACCGCTCACGTCTTTACCAGACAGAGATTATAGAAGTCATCAAACTAACTCTTTGACCCGCTTTCAACGAATTGAGCAACTCCGCCAATATTTTTGGACTAGATGATGTAAAGAGTATGTTTCTGAACTCCAGCAGCGAATGAAATGGCGTGTCAGCAATGATGACTTGAAATTGAATTCTTTGGTTGTCGTGAAAGAAGACAATCTCCCTCCATTGAAATGGAAGTTGGGTCGAGTCGTTACTGTTTATCCTGGACCTGACAACATCAGTCGTGTGGCAGATATCAAAACGTCTGCAGGAATAATTCGACGATCGTTCAGTAAGATTTGTCCGCTCCCTGTGCCTTCTGGTTGAAAGACGTGCTTTCAACGCCCGATGCATTTCTTTAGCAATCATTCGCCTTAGATTATTATAGCTTTATAATTCTAACATTTTATGTACGTATTATTAATTGTAATTTTATTCGTCACTACCTGCTGATTCATTGTACTTTTGGCTCTCGCATTAAATAGACCTTTACCAGAATAATCTCTTTTATTATTTCAAAATTTGGGATAATTCCGCACAAATTTAAAATACATAATTATATCGAAATTGATAAGAATTCGATACTCCAAAAGAAATATCGATACATCGTGATTTAAAAATATCGACGATATCATTCGATATATATCTCAGTTCCTGAATTATGTTTACAACCCAAAGATTAACATTGCACAAGAAATAGTCGAATTGTAGAATTCGGTAGGTGCGGCAAAATTTTAATTCCGCCAACGGATACGTAATACTCCCGGATTATTGTTTGTAATTCCGCTATTTAATAATTATTAATATTATAGTCATGTTCCTGGAATACAATAACAGAAGTAAGTAATGTTGTTGTGAATAACAAAGGTATAACATATATGATTTGTATTTCGATAGATTTTAACTAATTTATTTATTTAATTCAAAATTTATGTTTTAATTTTTTTGTAAAAAGAACAGTGTCATAGTATTCTACTCCGTTCACATGTTATACAGTATAAAATTTGACTAGGTACTCTGAAAAATAATACTGTATGTTCAGTGCTGTGATAGTAAATATTGCCTAAATGGAAAAACTAAAGATATGAATCAGCGCAATTTTTGATGATTACTATATTTACTTAAGTGAGTCTTCTAATATATATAGTGTACTCTGTGCTTCTAACTCTAAAAAAATATGGATCTTTTTATTGTTCTGTATAAAGAAAAGCGCTATCTATGAGTAACTATATAAAATACGGTTGGGCTACATAGTTGTACAAAATAGTTGTAAGTACGTGATTCAAGTGTTATCCACTAGATGGCAAGAATTTCTTAACTCGCGGTGTTGAGATTTTATACAAATTAATGAGTACAGCTTAGTGATCCAACTAAAGCATGTAAAATCTGGAGCAAAGTGATGTCTCTGGTCAGGGCCTAGCCATTGCACTGCGGTTAGGTTGACCCTTGACCCTTGTGATTGCGAATTTTTGGGGGCGGGAACTGCGGACGCGCTGTTCCCCATATAATATAGAAAGAAATACACTAAGCATGGGTGTTTGTATTTGCAACGGTTACATTACCGATATCAAGTTTTTATAATATCGTTATTGAAAACCGTTTTCAGATATCGATATCAACAGTGATGGTTTGCTACTGAATGTGTAAACGACAACCGAACCATAACCGCAAACTGTACTACCAGTGCAACATGTTTTTTATGAATTACATATATTCTAGATTAGAAGTCAGAGGTTCTAATGTTATTGTTATCTTAGATGTAATATTTAAACATGTATGTTAATATATAATTTTTGTATATTCAATGTTATGCAGTAATAAATTATACCGTCATTGTTACAGCTTATTAAAGTCCACTGCTGAACACATAGGCCTCCTCATAGATTGTATCATAGGTGGAATATTTGCCACAGTTGCCACGCTTGGCAAGCGGGTTGCCAACCACAGTTTTTTTGGAGTGAAACTTTTTACGGGAGGGCTTTGATTGAAATGCTGATCCGCAATCTTTTTGTACTGGGCATTCGGTCGATCATTCAAGTCGCAAACGCAGGGCATTACATATCATAAAGTATATAGTAGTACAATTACAAGATTACAACGGTCTTTTGTTCAAATCCTAATCTTATATTAATTTTATTTAAGACAGTTACCAAGGTACACGTATTTATTTTAGTAAGATTGAGCTGAGCGCACTTCGGCAATAGCGCCATCTACTATGTTGTACAGGTAAAGATATTTAACGAACAAACATTGATTGACTATCAAGGTGGTATGTAGGATAGACGCTAGATGGCATAAACCTAAAAAAAATTGCTGCACATCTCTTGATTTGTTTCCTTATGTCGCCTTTAACGACACCCACGGGATGATAATCGGGTAATGAATAAAATTACGTTCATTCTATCCTTATTTATTTCTATAATTTTGCTACCCATTTTTTTTCAAATTGAGACGTAGGATCAGAGTCTGATCTCAAAGTCTATAATTAAGGGGATAGAGTAAGTCAGCTCAAATTCTAATTTCGTTCCCACTTGCCCGCACGTCGTATGCTATGTACCGACATGATTGTAATCACTAAAACTGTAAGTGGAAAGGTCGTTAGACACTTATTTCATTATCATATTTATGCCTGTTTCTTAACGTCATGCCAGTCGATTCCTATTTTTATTACGGTTATTTCCCATTTTAATTTTACGTCGTCCTGTTGCGTAATGTATATTCTGATCGTAAGCGACACAACCACCCCGTTCAAAGGCCGAAGCGAAGTGCAGGAACCTGGAATCACGCTTCAAGAGGCCGATAGTTTAGGTAATTTCTTTTTACAGTGAAAATAATGGTATTTAAAAAAAAGTAAATAACATAAGCACTGCTTTGTAGTTAGTTCAGTTAGTATGCAAAGTTCCATGATCTTATTTAAAGTATTTTATTAATAACAGCGGTTTATTGTTTATTTTGGAGGTAACTTTGGTTTTTTTTCTATCGAGAAAATTTTACGAAATCGTGTTTTCGTCTAACATAATCACTAACATTAATCCTCAACATACACTTTAAGGGGAGTAGTTACGATGTACCAGTTCTGGCGCACTTGTAGAGAGGTTGTACCAGTTCTGGCGCACTGAGTCAGAAGTTGTACAAGTACGACGTTCGTCGATTCACGATCCTAAAAAAAAAAAAAAAAAAAAAAAAAAAAAAAAAAAAAAAAAAAAAGGTTTTGCCATGCTCTGATCACGAATCTGCGGTCCATTTTTGCGTAGGATGCACGGTTCCGGAGATGTGCAGATCAATTAACTCTTATCTAATTGATATCCGCTTCGAGCCTCAACCGTCATTAGCGCTCCATTGTCCTTATCTACTTATCTATTGTTGATTGACTACCGTCATTATCTATTATTCGTCGGCGTGCGGCGTGTGGGTCGGCTTCTGCTATTGTATTATACTCCTTTGTTCCTATCTACACTAATCTGACTCATTAATAAAACACATTACCCAATTTTGTTAAAAGTTTTATTTATAAAATACAAAATCTTATTACTTATTATCTATAAAATAGGAGCGAAACATCTCATCCACTAAAATATCGTTGTACAATGTGTTCCCTGTAAATATACTCGTAAAACTATGCATTGAACATCCCTGAAACTTATATAGCAAATACATTAAGCAATATTCGCCACAAACTGAAGTCCACTCATTCTGAATCCTATCAACATTCCAGTTCCATCTTTTACAATTTCTTTTAAAAAACTCTAGATGATATCGTACAGGTGCCCGTCCGTATGAATCAAAATATTGACCGACGTCATTCGTATCGATATATAAAGCTACCCAATGTGACCCTGGTTTATCATCTGTATCCAAATTGCATATTATATACGTTGGTACGTGGGTGTACATGGGTAGTTTATTGGCAGCATAAACATTATTTTCTAGAGTGGGGTGAATCTTTTTCAGATGTTGTTGTACATCTAGTGTATCCATAATATTACTCTATTAGTAGATTATTACAGTACCAATCTACTCAATGACTAATATAGGAGTGATCAATTATAGTGATTTCTAAATATTAAATTGCATTCTTTGTGTTATACAAATCGTATTTGAGTCACCAATACACTGAACAAGACACGACAGGAAGGACGTAGGAATGTAGAGATAAGCAACAGAATGTAAGGTAAGCTTGTTGACGCATAAAGATACTATCAATTCTACTGCAGAAATTCTTTAGATTAGAATTATTACTCACTGGTACTATATAAGACCAAGCAACTGCAGTCATGGAGTTAGTGTATGGTCGTTTGACCGCAGTGGATCTATCAATACTACGTTTGTGTTACTTCAACGCATCAAAGGCCATGGATGTAAGTGTTTATTCTATTGACAAACTTACTTTTCTTTCTGTTATTTTCTTACGTGTGTATGATTTAGTGTTAACAAATTATATTTGAATATTATGTGTGTGTATATGGTTAAGCCGTGGTAGCTCAGATGGTTAGCGCAAAATGTAAAATTCACAGTACACGACCCGGGTTCGATCCCCGCCGGCACCAATTAAATTGTTAATAACAATTTTAAGTGCTGATTTACCACATGCTCAGCGTAGCCCTAAAACTCTCTCGGAAATGAGAGGAGGCCTATGTTCAGCAGTGGACTTTAATAGGTTGTAACTTTAGCTTTTTTAACTTTTATGATTAAGTGTTAACAAATTGATATTAACATGATAACTGTGTTGTTGCAGAAATCATTGAGCTTCGATGAAAATACCTATAAACAGTATTACTACTCGCCACTCTCCCCTCAAGAAGAGAGTGATGACATCGTCATTAATAATAACACATGCGATGGTGGAAAAAGAAAATCGCAATCGATTGATCATTTTTTTGAAGCTGAATCAAAAATAAAAAAGAGGAAGCTGTTATCATCAACCGTAGCACGAGCCGCTAGAGATGGTGTATCATACATTTCTACTAATTCTGACGACGGAGACCAAGCGACGCATCTCATCAAAATTGAAATGTACGATATGAAGAAGCTATCCAAGATTCCAACTACTGATCATTGGAAACATGCTTCCACGAGGATTAAATATTACGTAAAGACTAATAAGGATAGCATCTACGACAACACAAACGCCCTCGTATACAATATTACAAAGACAATAGCAGAAAGTGAAAAAGTTAAAAAATACTTTTTTAACAATGACAGTCATTAGCTGATCATTAGTGAATGTGATTCTGTTTACTTAAATTACTTCCGTGTACTCATTATATTCTATTTCTAATCCTTTGTTAGACTTAAATATCGGACATTATTTGAAATTTGGGTATCAGTTGGTCTACCAACACTGAACTGTTACTTACTCTGCTACCTATTTTCTTCTTTACTATAAGGATGGCAAACTTCAGTGAAGTGTGCACCAGTGCTTTCTTCTCCACAACCATGGAAGAGAATACGGAACTATTCAACAGCGAATTAAATCAGGAGTTGTCTAAAGTTTGTGATGAAATGGAGAAGGATCAACTGTTCGATTCATCGTATGATGATGAGTTGTATAATCACTGTGCGATGGTTGAAACACAGTTTAAGTAAGTAAAATAAACATTCATTTCGATCATAATTTACACAATGTCTTGTACAGTTTTTAATAAATTTAAACATTTTAGTAGTCAACCACTACAACTTGGAAGAGGAACGAAGCGAACGAGCAGCAAAGAACCCAAGATCATCAAAAAACCAACAACGGAAGCAGAAGCGCCTACCTCTGCAGGGAACAGTATCAGTAACGATGATCAAGTGGAATGTCTAACGTGTCATATATTTATCAAGAAACGGTATTTAGCTAATCATTTTAAAAGTAATGTTCACAAAAATAATCTTTTAAATTCACATAATTCTTTATCAAACGTTAGTGTTATTGAATCTGCTTTTGGAAATAGGATTTTAACTTATAAAATCAAGAGTAGAGTAGATAGTTCGACATTGGTAAATTTTGAAACTCCTGAACTATTTTTAAATTCTATTAAAGATGATATTTTATTTTTAATACAAGAATGTATTCATCAACACATAATTTTTTAAGTAAACTTCATATTGCATGCTGATTTTGTTCAACAAACTAAAGATATTCATGACACGTTCGATTTTCAAACGCTTAACTATATTATTTGTCAAGGAGATGACTTAAATATTTTTTTTTTCATCTTTAAATGATACAATTACTACTAAAATTAGTGCATTTGAAAAAAAAGATAGTGGATGGAGTCTAAAAAACATAAAATCTATAGACATGAATGTTAATAAATTTAACCCCCTACGCGGTACTTCATACATAGATCTTCCTCGTGACATAAAATTAAAAAAGGCTGTTATAAATGTAAAAAGCAAGGATTATTTTTGTTTTAAATGGGCGTTACTCTCGGCGTTATATCCCGTAAACAAAGACGCGGATCGTGTATCATCGTACGTTAAACATGCAAATAAACTTAAATTTGATGGTATTTCCTTTCCAGTTACCTGTACGCCAAGCCATGCTCACTTTCGATCGCGCAATACCAACCTTACGCCCGCCAAGTAGTGATCGAATTAGATCAGAATTATGTAAACATGTCTACCTATGAAAAAACTATTTTTTCGTTTTAAACAAAACCAAAGACACTATGCAATAGATATTAGTATCAAAGACAAAGATATGCTCTTTTATTTTAAACCATAACCTGGCAATGTTTTTTAGAAAAAAAAAAAAAAAGAAAGCACTCTGAACTTCCGGCGTTCCACGTGTCACTTTGATGAAGTTGCTCTGTCTTTTTTATAGAATTTTATATTTGTGTCTGGACTAAAAACGAAAGTATTATACTTTTTACATTTCTTGTAATATAGTCAACACGTAGATATATAATTTGTGGTATAAAAAGTGAAAAGTAAATTGCCAAAAGTACTTCAAATTCCGAAAGGCCTGTTTTGGCGGGCGGGTTATAAATGTGTTATTTTTCAAATTCTCATTTATTTTTAGTGTAAAATGTAAGTAAAAATAGTTTTCCTACATATTTTGAAATAACATGACGTTGTATTTATTTCAAATTCACACGAACATATTTTAGAAATATTGTTCGAAATGTCACAGATAAAATATTATTTTATTTTTTTTTTTTAATTTTTTAATATTTTAATATTTTGGTATGAGTAACGAATGGAAACACATAAAACATAAAATATACATATTTCCAAACAATTTCATATAAATTTCTCCAAAAACAAAGGTGTAGAATTCAAATTAGTAGTAATTTTGTCACTAAAATTGAAGTTTATACTACTATTATGCTATACAGTGTAATTTATATACTTTATTACAATTTCTAGCAACCAAAAATAATTTTATTCGATAGTTTATACATTCAACAAGACTTCCTGTAAGTTTTATCCATAAATATTGTCTCAAAGTGAAAATATAGCAAAATTTGCAATATTGCAAAAAATTTCCTAACCTAGAAATTTTCCCGCCAAAAAGGTCCCGAGTGAACGGGAGTGTAACATGTCGCGCGCTGTCAGAGCGTAGAGGTTTCTGACATAGCAAAAGTAGAGAAATTAAATGATATTAGTATTAATGTTTTTGGGTTAGAATATAATAAAGAAAAACGATGTAATTCTATAGTAGGTCCATTATTTTTAACAAAGTGTCGTAAAGATAGACATATCAATTTATTATTTTTTTTCAAGGATACAAAAAATCATTATTGTTACATAAAAAATTTATCGCGGTTAGTTAGTAAACAAATTTCAAAAGACGGTCACATCATGTACATTTGCGAAGCATGTCTACTTCACTTTCCATCTAAGGAAAGTTTAAATAACCATGAACAATACGATTGTGCCCACATTTGTACAGAATTACCAAAC